>CALNHX010008734.1:0-57249 GCA_940337035.1 Agriotes lineatus
GACATATGGGACATCTGGGACGTCTAAGACGTCTGTAATGTTAGAGACATATGGAACATTTGTGACGTCTGGGACGTTAGGGACATATGGGACACTAGGACGTCTGGGACGTTAGGGACATATGGGACATCTGGGACGTCTGGGACGTCTGGGACGTTAGGGTCATATGGAACACTAGGACGTCTGTGACGTAGAGACATATGGGACATCTAGGACGTCTGGGACGTATGGATATCAAGGACGTCTGGGACGTTAGGGACATATGGGACATCTACGACGTCTGGGACGTTAGGGACATATGGGACATCAAGGACGTCTGGGACGTTAGGGACATATAGGACATCTAGGACGTATGGGACATACGGGACATCAAGGACGTCTGGGACGTTAGGGACATATAGGACATCTAGGGCGTCTGGGACGTTAGGGACATATGGGACATCTAGGACGTCTGGGACGTCTGGGGCGTTAGGAACATATGGGATATCTAGGACGTCTGGGACGTTAGGGACATATGGGTCAAGCAGGACGTCTGGGACATCTGGGACGTTAGGGACATATGGAACATCTAGTACGTCTGGGACGTATGGGACATCTGGGGCGTCTGGGACCTTAGGGACATATAGGACATCTAGGACGTCTGGGACGTTAGGGACATATGGGGCATCTAGGACGTCTGGGACGTTATAGACATATTGGACATCTAGGATGCCTGTGACGTTAGGAACATATAGGACATTTAAGACGTCTTGGACGTTAGGAACGTATGGGACATCTAGGACGTCTAAGACGTCTGGGACGTTAGGGACATATGGGACATCTGGGACGTTACTGACATATAGAACATCTAGGACGTCTGGGACGTAAGGGACATATGGGACATTTGGGACGTCTGGGACGTTAGGGACATATGGGACACTAGGACGTCTGGGACGTTAGGGACATATGGGACATCTGGGACGTCTAAGACGTCTGGGACGTTAGAGACATATGGGACATTTGGGACGTCTGGGACGTTAGGGACATATGGGACACTAGGACGTCTGGGACGTTAGGGACATACGATGCACCTGGGACGTTTGGGACGTCTGCGACGTTAGGGTCATATGGGACACTAGGACGTCTGGGACGCTAGAGACATATGGGACATCTAGGACGTCTGGGACGTATGGGACATCTGGGACGTCTGGGACGTAAGGGACATATAGGACATCTAGGACGTCTGGGACGTTAGGGACATATAGGCCATCTAGGACGTCTGGGACGTTATAGACATATGGGACATCTAGGATGCCTGTGACGTTAGGAACATTAGGGACATTTAAGACGTCTTGGACGTTAGGAACGTATGGGACATCTAGGACACTAGGACGTCTGGGACGTTAGGGACATATGAGACATCTGGGACGTCTGGGACGTTAGAGACGTATGGCACATCTCGGACGTCTGGGACGTTAGGGACATATGGAACATCTAGGACGTCTGGGACCTTAGGGACATATGGGACATATGGGACATCTGGGACGTTAGAGACATATGGGACTTCTGGGACGCCTGGGACGTCTGGGACGTTAGGGACATTTGGGACATCTAGGACGTCTGGGACGTATGGGACATCTGAACGTCTGGGACGTTAGGGACATATGGGACATCTACGACGTCTGGGACGTTAGGGACATATGAGACATCTGGGACGTTAGGGACATATGGGACATCTACGACGTCTGGGACCTTAGGGACATATGGGACATCTAGGACGTCTGGGACGTATGGGACATCTGGGACGTCCGTGACGTTACAGACAAATGAGGCATCTGGGACGTCTGGGACTTTAGGGACATATGGGCAATCTAGGACGCCTGGAACGTTAGAAATATATGGGACATCTAGGACGGCTGGGACTTCTGGGACGTCTGGGACTTCTGGGACGTTAGGGACATATGGGACATCTAGGACGTCTGAAACGTTAGGGACATATGGGACATCTGGGACGTCTGGGACGTTAGGGACATATGGGACATCTGGAACGTCTGGGACGATAGGGACATATGGGACATCTAGGACGTCTGGGACGTTAGGGACATATGGGACGTCTACGACGTCTGGGACGTTAGGGACATATGGGACATCTGGGACGTCTGGGACGTTAGGGACATATGGGACATCTGGAACGTCTGGGACGATAGGGACAAATGAGACATCTGGGAAGTTAGGGACATATGGAACATCTGGGACGTCTGGGACGTCTGGGACGTTAGGGACATATGGGATATCTAGGACGTCTGAGACGTATGGGACATCTGGGACGTCTGGGACGTTAGGGACATACACGACGTCTGGGACGTTAAAGACATATGGCGCATCTCGGACGTCTGGGACGTTAGGGACATATGGAACATCTAGGACGTCTGGAACCTTAGGGACATATGGGACATATGGGACATCTGGGACGTTAGAGACATATGGGACTTATGGGACGCCTGGGACGTCTGGGACGTTAGGGACATATGGGACATCTAGGACGTCTGGGACGTATGGGACATCTGGGACGTCTGGGACGTTAGGGACATATGGGACATCTACGACGTCTGGGACGTTAGGGACATATGAGACATCTGGGACGTTAGGGACATATGGGACATCTACGACGTCTGGGACCTTAGGGACATATGGGACATCTAGGACGTCTGGGACGTTAGAGACATATGGGACATTTGGGACGTCTGGGACGTTAGGGACATATGGGACACTAGGACGTCTGGGACGTTAGGGACATATGGGACATCTGGGACGTCTATGACGTCTGGGACGTTAGAGACATATGGGACATTTGGGACGTCTGGGACGTTAGGGACATATGGGACACTAGGACGTCTGGGACGTTAGGGACATATGGGGCACCTGGGACGTTTGGGACGTCTGGGACGTTAGGGTCATATGGGACACTAGGACGTCTGGGACTTTAGGGACATATGGGACATCTAGGACGTCTGGGACGTCTGGGGCGTTAGGAACATATGGGACATCTAGGACGTCTGGGGCGTTAGGGACATATGGGTCAACCTGGACGTCTGGGACATCTGGGACGTTAGGGACATATGGAACATCTAGTACGTCAGGGACGTATGGGATATCTGGGGCGTCTGGGACGTTAGGGACATATAGGACATCTAGGACGTCTGGGACGTTAGGGACATATGGGGCATCTAGGACGTCTGGAACGTTATAGACATATTGGACATCTAGGATGCCTGTGACGTTAGGAACATATAGGACATTTAAGACGTCTTGGACGTTAGGAACGTATGGGACCTCTAGGACGTCTAAAACGTCTGGGACGTTAGGGACATATGGGACATCTGGGACGTTAGGGATATATAAGACATCTAGGACGTCTGGGACGTTAGGGACATATGGGACATTTGGGACGTCTGGGACGTTAGGGACATATGGGACACTAGGACGTCTGGGAAGTTAGGGACATATGGGACATCTGGGACGTCTATGACGTCTGGGACGTTAGAGACATATGGGACATCTGGGACCTCTGGGACGTTAGGGACATATGGGACACAAGGACGTCTGGGACGTTAGGGACATATGGGGCACCTGGGACGTTTGGGACGTCTGGGACGTTAGGGTCATACGGGACACTAGAACGTCTGGGACGTTAGAGACATATGGGACATCTAGAACGTCTGGGACGTATGGGACATCTGGGACGTCTGGGACGTTAGGGACATATAGGACATCTTGGACGTATGAAACGTTAGGGACATATTGGACATCTAGGACGTCTGGGACGTTATAGACATATGGGACATCTAGGATGCCTGTGACGTTAGGAACATATGGGACATTTAAGACACTAGGACGTCTGGGACGTTAGGGACATATGGGACATCTGGGACGTCTGGGACGTTAGAGACATATGGGACATCTAGGACGTCTGGGACGTTATAGACATATGGGACATCTAGGATGCCTGTGACGTTAGGAACGTATGGGACATCTAGGACACTAGGACGTCTGGGACGTTAGAGACATATGGGACATCTGGGACGTCTGGGACGTTAGAGACATATGGGACATCTCGGACGTCTGGGACGTTAGGGATATATGGAACATCTAGGACGTCTGGGACCTTAGGGACATATGGAACACCTGGGACGTTAGAGACATATGGGACATCTGGGACGCCTGGGACGTCTGGGACGTTAGGGACATGTGGGACATCTAGGACGTCTGGGACGTTATGTATATATGGGACATTTAGGACGTCTGGGACGTTTGGGACGTTAGGGACATATAGGACATCTAGGACGTCTGGGACGTTAGGGACATAATGGGCATCTAGGACGTCTGGGACGTCTGGGACGTTATAGACATATGGGACATCTAGGATGCCTGTGACGTTAGGAACATATGGGACACTTAGGGCGTCTTAGACGTTAGGAACGTATGACACATCTAGGATGTCTAAGACGTCTGGGACGTTAGGGACATATGGGACATCTGGGACGTTAGGAACATATGGGACATTTGGGACGTCTGGGACGTTATTGACATATGGGACACTAGGACGTCTGGGACGTTAAGGACATATGGGACATTTGGGACGTCTGGGACGTTATTCACATATGGGACACTAGGACGTCTGGGACGTTGGGGACATATGGGACATCTGGGACGTCTAAGACGTCTGTAATGTTAGAGACATATGGAACATTTGTGACGTCTGGGACGTTAGGGACATATGGGACACTAGGACGTCTGGGACGTTAGGGACATATGGGACATCTGGGACGTCTGGGACGTCTGGGACGTTAGGGTCATATGGAACACTAGGACGTCTGTGACGTTAGAGACATATGGGACATCTAGGACGTCTGGGACGTATGGGATATCAAGGACATCTGGGACGTTAGGGACATATGGGACATCTACGACGTCTGGGACGTTAGGGACATATGGGACATCAAGGACGTCTGGGACGTTAGGGACATATAGGACATCTAGGACGTATGGGACATACGGGACATCAAGGACGTCTGGGACGTTAGGGACATATAGGACATCTAGGGCGTCTGGGACGTTAGGGACATATGGGACATCTAGGACGTCTGGGACGTCTGGGGCGTTAGGAACATATGGGATATCTAGGACGTCTGGGACGTTAGGGACATATGGGTCAAGCAGGACGTCTGGGACATCTGGGACGTTAGGGACATATGGAACATCTAGTACGTCTGGGACGTATGGGACATCTGGGGCGTCTGGGACCTTAGGGACATATAGGACATCTAGGACGTCTGGGACGTTAGGGACATATGGGGCATCTAGGACGTCTGGGACGTTATAGACATATTGGACATCTAGGATGCCTGTGACGTTAGGAACATATAGGACATTTAAGACGTCTTGGACGTTAGGAACGTATGGGACATCTAGGACGTCTAAGACGTCTGGGACGTTAGGGACATATGGGACATCTGGGACGTTACTGACATATAGAACATCTAGGACGTCTGGGACGTAAGGGACATATGGGACATTTGGGACGTCTGGGACGTTAGGGACATATGGGACACTAGGACGTCTGGGACGTTAGGGACATATGGGACATCTGGGACGTCTAAGACGTCTGGGACGTTAGAGACATATGGGACATTTGGGACGTCTGGGACGTTAGGGACATATGGGACACTAGGACGTCTGGGACGTTAGGGACATACGATGCACCTGGGACGTTTGGGACGTCTGCGACGTTAGGGTCATATGGGACACTAGGACGTCTGGGACGCTAGAGACATATGGGACATCTAGGACGTCTGGGACGTATGGGACATCTGGGACGTCTGGGACGTAAGGGACATATAGGACATCTAGGACGTCTGGGACGTTAGGGACATATAGGCCATCTAGGACGTCTGGGACGTTATAGACATATGGGACATATAGGATGCCTGTGACGTTAGGAACATTAGGGACATTTAAGGCGTCTTGGACGTTAGGAACGTATGGGACATCTAGGACACTAGGACGTCTGGGACGTTAGGGACATATGAGACATCTGGGACGTCTGGGACGTTAGAGACGTATGGCACATCTCGGACGTCTGGGACGTTAGGGACATATGGAACATCTAGGACGTCTGGGACCTTAGGGACATATGGGACATATGGGACATCTGGGACGTTAGAGACATATGGGACTTCTGGGACGCCTGGGACGTCTGGGACGTTAGGGACATTTGGGACATCTAGGACGTCTGGGACGTATGGGACATCTGAACGTCTGGGACGTTAGGGACATATGGGACATCTACGACGTCTGGGACGTTAGGGACATATGAGACATCTGGGACGTTAGGGACATATGGGACATCTACGACGTCTGGGACCTTAGGGACATATGGGACATCTAGGACGTCTGGGACGTATGGGACATCTGGGACGTCCGTGACGTTACAGACAAATGAGGCATCTGGGACGTCTGGGACTTTAGGGACATATGGGCAATCTAGGACGCCTGGAACGTTAGAAATATATGGGACATCTAGGACGGCTGGGACTTCTGGGACGTCTGGGACTTCTGGGACGTTAGGGACATATGGGACATCTAGGACGTCTGAAACGTTAGGGACATATGGGACATCTGGGACGTCTGGGACGTTAGGGACATATGGGACATCTGGAACGTCTGGGACGATAGGGACATATGGGACATCTAGGACGTCTGGGACGTTATGGACATATGGGACGTCTACGACGTCTGGGACGTTAGGGACATATGGGACATCTGGGACGTCTGGGACGTTAGGGACATATGGGACATCTGGAACGTCTGGGACGATAGGGACAAATGAGACATCTGGGAAGTTAGGGACATATGGAACATCTGGGACGTCTGGGACGTCTGGGACGTTAGGGACATATGGGATATCTAGGACGTCTGAGACGTATGGGACATCTGGGACGTCTGGGACGTTAGGGACATACACGACGTCTGGGACGTTAGGGACATGTGGGACATCTAAGACGTCTGGGACGTCTGGGACGTTATAAAAATATGGGACATCTAGGATGCCTGTAACGTTAGGAACATATGGGACATTTAAGACGTCTTGGACGTTAGGAACCTATGGAACATCTAGGACGTCTAAGACGTCTGGGACGTTAGGGATATACGGGACATTTAAGACGTCTTGGACGTTAGGGACATAAGGGACATCCGGGACGTCTGGGACGTTAGGGACATATAGGACATCTAGGGCGTCTGGGACGTTAGGGACATATGGGACATCTAGGACGTCTGGGACGTCTGGGAATTTAGGAACATATGAGACATCTAGAACGGCTGGGACGTTAGGGACATATGGGACATCTAGGACGTCTGGGACGTTAGGGACATGTGGGACATCTATGGCGTCTGGGACGTTAGGGACATATGGGACATCTAGGACGTCTGGGATGTCTGGGACGTTAGGGACGTATGGGACATCTAGGACGTCTGGGACGTCTGGGACGTTAGGGACATATTGGACATCTAGGACGGCTGGGACGTTAGGTACATTTGGGACTTCTAGGACGTCTGAGACGTTAAATACATATGGGACATCTAGGACGTTTGGGACGTATGGGACATCAAGGAAGTCTGGGGAGTCTGGGACGTTATGGATATATGGGACATCTAGAACGTCTGGGACGTTAGGGACATATGGGACATCTGGGACGTTAAGGACATATGGGACATTTGGGACGTCTGGGACTTTATTGACATATGGGACACTAGGACGTCTGGGACGTTAGAAACATATGGGACATTTGGGACGTCTGGGACGTTATTGACATATGGGACACTAGGACGTCTGGGACGTTGGGGACATATGGGACATCTGGGACGTCTAAGACGTCTGGGATGTTAGAGACATATGAAACATTTGGGACGTCTGGGACGTTAGGGACATATGGGACACTAGGACGTCTGGGACGTTAGGGACATATGGGACATCTGGGACGTCTGGGACGTCTTGGACGTTAGGGTCATATGGAACACTAGGACGTCCGTGACGTAAGATACATATGGGACATCTAGGACGTCTGGGACGTATGGGACATCAAGGACGTCTGGGACGTTAGGGACACATGGGACATCTGGGACGTTAAGGACATATGGGACATTTGGGACGTCTGGGACTTTATTGACATATGGGACACTAGGACGTCTGGGACGTTAGGGACATATGGAACATTTCTGACGTCTGGGACGTTATTGACATATGGGACACTAGGACGTCTGGGACGTTGGGGACATATGGGACATCTGGGACGTCTAAGACGTCTGGGATGTTAGAGACATATGAAACATTTGGGACGTCTGGGACGTTAGGGACATATGGGACACTAGGACGTCTGGGACGTTAGGGACATATGGGACATCTGGGACGTCTGGGACGTCTGGGACGTTAGGGTCATATGGAACACTAGGACGTCCGTGACGTTAGAGACATATGGGATATCTAGGACGTCTGGGACGTATGTGACATCAAGGACGTCTGGGACGTTAGGGACATATGGGACATCTACGACGTCTGGGACGTTAGGGACATATGGAACATCAAGGACGTCTGGGACGTTAGAGACATATAGGACTTCTAGGACGTCTGGGACGTACGGGACATCAAGGACGTCTGGGACGTTAGGGACATATAGGACATTAAGGCGTCTTGGACGTTAGGAACGTATGGGACCTCTAGGACGTCTAAAACGTCTGGGACGTTAGGGACATATGGGACATCTGGGACGTTAGGGATATATAGGACATCTAGGACGTCTGGGACGTTAGGGACATATGGGACATTTGGGACGTCTGGGACGTTAGGGACATATGGGACACTAGGACGTCTGGGAAGTTAGGGACATATGGGACATCTGGGACGTCTATGACGTCTGGGACGTTAGAGACATATGGGACATCTGGGACCTCTGGGACGTTAGGGACATATGGGACACAAGGACGTCTGGGACGTTAGGGACATATGGGGCACCTGGGACGTTTGGGACGTCTGGGACGTTAGGGTCATACGGGACACTAGAACGTCTGGGACGTTAGAGACATATGGGACATCTAGAACGTCTGGGACGTATGGGACATCTGGGACGTCTGGGACGTTAGGGACATATAGGACATCTTGGACGTATGAAACGTTAGGGACATATTGGACATCTAGGACGTCTGGGACGTTATAGACATATGGGACATCTAGGATGCCTGTGACGTTAGGAACATATGGGACATTTAAGACACTAGGACGTCTGGGACGTTAGGGACATATGGGACATCTGGGACGTCTGGGACGTTAGAGACATATGGGACATCTAGGACGTCTGGGACGTTATAGACATATGGGACATCTAGGATGCCTGTGACGTTAGGAACGTATGGGACATCTAGGACACTAGGACGTCTGGGACGTTAGAGACATATGGGACATCTGGGACGTCTGGGACGTTAGAGACATATGGGACATCTCGGACGTCTGGGACGTTAGGGATATATGGAACATCTAGGACGTCTGGGACCTTAGGGACATATGGAACATCTGGGACGTTAGAGACATATGGGACATCTGGGACGCCTGGGACGTCTGGGACGTTAGGGACATGTGGGACATCTAGGACGTCTGGGACGTTATGTATATATGGGACATTTAGGACGTCTGGGACGTTTGGGACGTTAGGGACATATAGGACATCTAGGACGTCTGGGACGTTAGGGACATAATGGGCATCTAGGACGTCTGGGACGTCTGGGACGTTATAGACATATGGGACATCTAGGATGCCTGTGACGTTAGGAACATATGGGACACTTAGGGGGTCTTAGACGTTAGGAACGTATGACACATCTAGGATGTCTAAGACGTCTGGGACGTTAGGGACATATGGGACATCTAGGACGTCTGGGACGTCTGGGGCGTTAGGAACATATGGGACATCTAGGACGTCTGTTACGTTAGGGACATATGGGTCAAGCAGGACGTCTGGGACATCTGGGACGTTAGGGACATATGGAACATCTAGTACGTCTGGGACGTATGGGACATCTGGGGCGTCTGGGACGATAGGGACATATAGGACATCTAAGACGTCTGGCACGTTATGGAGATATGGGGCATCTAGGACGTCTGGGACGTTATAGACATATTGGACATCTAGGATGCCTGTGACGTTAGGAACATATAGGACATTTAAGAAGTCTTGGACGTTAGGAACGTATGGGACATCTAGGACGTCTGGGACGTTAGGGATATATGGGACATTTGGGACGTCTGGGACGCTAGGGACATACGGGACACTAGGACGTCTGGGACGTTAGGGACATATGAGACACTAGGACGTCTGGGACGTTAGGGACATATGGGGCACCTGGGACGTTTGGGACGTCTGGGACGTTAGGGTCATATGGGACACTAGGACGTCTGGGACGTTAGAGACATATGGGACATCTAGGACGTCTGGGACGTATGGGACATCTGGGACGTCTGGGACGTTAGGGACATATAGGACATCTAGGACGTCTGGGACGTTAGGGACATATGGGACATTTAGGACGTCTGGGACGTTATAGACATATGGGACATCTAGGATGCCTGTGACGTTAGGAACATATGGGACATTTAAGACGTCTTGGACGTTAGGAACGTATGGGACATCTAGGACACTAGGACGTCTGGGAAGTTAGGGACATATGGGACATCTGGGACGTCTGGGACGTTAGAGACATATGGGACATCTCGGACGTCTGCGACGTTAGGGACATATAAAACATCTAGGACGTCTGGGACTTTAGGGACATATGGGACATATGGGACATCTGGGACGTTAAAGACATATGGGACGTCTGGGACGTATGGGACATCTGGGACGTCTGGGACGTTAGGGACATATGGGACATCTACGACGTCTGGGACGTTCGGGACATATGAGACATCTTGAGCGTCTGGGACGTTAGGGACATATGGGACATCTAGGACGTCTGGGACGTCTGGGGCGTTAGAAACATATGGGAGATCTAGGCCGTCTGGGACGTTAGAGACATATGGGACATCTAGGGCGTCTGGGACGTCTGGGGCGTTAGGAACATATGGGACATCTAAGATGTGTGGGACGTATGGGACATCTGGGACGTCTGGGACGTTAGGGACATATAGGACATCTAGGACGTCTGGGACGTTAGGGACATATGGGACATCTAGGACGTCTGGGACGTCTGGCACGTTATAGACATATGGGACATCTGGGACGTTAGGGACATATAGGACATCTAGCACGTCTGGGACTTTGGGGACATATGGGACATATAGGACGTCTGGTACGTCTGGGACGTTAGGGACATATGGGACATCTAGGACGTCTGGGACGTTAGGGACATTTGGGACTTCTAGGACGTCTGAGACGTTAAACACATATGGGACATCTAAGACGTTTGGGACGTATGGGACATCAAGGACGTCTGGGGCGTCTGAGACATTATGGATATATAGGACATCTAGGAAGTCTGGGACGTTAGGGACATATGGGACAATTAGGACGTTTGGGACGTCTGGGACGTTAGGGACATATGGGACATCTAGGACGGCTGGGACGTTGGGGACATGTGGGACATCTAGGACGTCTGGGACGTTAAGCATATATGAGACATTTAGGACGTCTGGGACGTTTGGGACGTTAGGGACATATAGGACATCTAGGACGTCTGGGACGTTAGGGACATAATGGGCATCTAGGACGTCTGGGACGTCTGGGACGTTATAGACATATGGGACATCTAGGATGCCTGTGACGTTAGGAACATATGGGACACTTAGGACGTCTTAGACGTTAGGAACGTATGACACATCTAGGATGTCTAAGACGTCTGGGACGTTAGGGACATATGGGACATCTGGGACGTTAGGGACATATGGGACATTTGGGACGTTTGGGACGTTATTGACATATGGGACGCTAGGACGTCTGGGACGTTAGGGACATATGGGACATTTGGGACGTCTGGGACGTTATTGACATATGGGACACTAGGACGTCTGGGACGTTGGGGACATATGGGACATCTGGGACGTCTAAGACGTCTGGGATGTTAGAGACATATGGAACATTTGGGACGTCTGGGACGTTAGGGACATATGGGACACAAGGACGTCTGGGACGTTAGGGACATATGGGACATCTGGGACGTCTGGGACGTCTGGGACGTTAGGTTCAAATGGAACACTAAGACGTCTGTGACGTTAGAGACATATGGGACATCTACGACGTCTGGGACGTTAGGGACATATGGGACATCAAGGACGTCTGGGACGTTAGGGACATATAGGACATCTTGGACGTCTGGGACGTATGGGATATCAAGGACGTCTTGGACGTTAGGGACATATGGGACATCTACGACGTCTGGGACGTTAGGGACATATGGGACATCAAGGACGTCTGGGACGTTAGGGACATATAAGACATCTAGGACGTCTGGGACGTACGGGACATCAAGGACGTCTGGGACGTTAGGGACATATAGGACATCTAGGGCGTCTGGGACGTTAGGGACATATGGGACATCTAGGACGTCTGGGACGTCTGGGGCGTTAGGAACATATGGGACATCTAGGACGTCTGGGACGTTAGGGACATATGGGTCAAGCAGGACGTCTGGGACATCTGGGACGTTAGGGACGTATGGAACATCTAGTACGTCTGGGACGTATGGGACATCTGGGGCGTCTGGGACGTTAGGGACATATAAGACATCTAGGACGTCTGGGACGTTAGGGACATATGGGGCATCTAGGACGTCTGGGACGTTATAGACATATTGGACATCTAGGATGCCTGTGACGTTAAAAAGATATAGGACATTTAAGACGTCTTGGACGTTAGGAACGTATGGGACATCTAGGACGTCTAAGACGTCTGGGACGTTAGGGACATATGGGACATCTGGGACGATAGGGACATATAGGCCATCTAGGACGTCTGGGACGTTGGGGACATATGGGACATTTGGGACGTCTGGGACGTTAGCGTCATATGGGACACTAGGACGTCCGGGACGTTAGGGACATATGGGACATCTGGGACGTCTAAGACGTCTGGGACGTTAGAGACATATGGGACATTTGGGACGTCTGGGACGTTAGGGACATATGGGACACTAGGACGTCTGGGACGTTAGGGACATACGATGCACCTGGGACGTTTGAGACGTCTGGGACGTTAGGGTTATATGGGACACTAAGACGTCTGGGACGCTAGAGACATATGGGACATCTAGGACGTCTGGGACGTATGGGACATCTGGGACGTCTGGGACGTAAGAGACATATAGGACATCTAGGACGTCTGGGACGTTATAGACATATGGGACATCTAGGATGCCTGTGACGTTAGGAACATATGGGACATTTAAGACGTCTTGGACGTTAGGAACGTATGGGACATCTAGGACACTAGGACGTCTAGGACGTTAGGGACATATGAGACATCTGGGACGTCTGGGACGTTAAAGACATATGGCGCATCTCGGACGTCTGGGACGTTAGGGACATATGGAACATCTAGGACGTCTGGAACCTTAGGGACATATGGGACATATGGGACATCTGGGACGTTAGAGACATATGGGACTTATGGGACGCCTGGGACGTCTGGGACGTTAGGGACATATGGGACATCTAGGACGTCTGGGACATCTAGGACGTCTGGGACGTATGGGACATCTGGGACGTCTGGGACGTTAGGGACATATGGGACATCTACGACGTCTGGGACGTTAGGGACATATGAGACATCTGGGACGTTAGGGACATATGGGACATCTACGACGTCTGGGACCTTAGGGACATATGGGACATCTAGGACGTCTGGGACGTTAGAGACATATGGGACATTTGGGACGTCTGGGACGTTAGGGACATATGGGACACTAGGACGTCTGGGACGTTAGGGACATATGGGACATCTGGGACGTCTATGACGTCTGGGACGTTAGAGACATATGGGACATTTGGGACGTCTGGGACGTTAGGGACATATGGGACACTAGGACGTCTGGGACGTTAGGGACATATGGGGCACCTGGGACGTTTGGGACGTCTGGGACGTTAGGGTCATATGGGACACTAGGACGTCTGGGACATCTAGGACGTCTGGGACGTCTGGGGCGTTAGGAACATATGGGACATCTAGGACGTCTGGGGCGTTAGGGACATATTAGTCAACCTGGACGTCTGGGACATCTGGGACGTTAGGGACATATGGAACATCTAGTACGTCAGGGACGTATGGGATATCTGGGGCGTCTGGGACGTTAGGGACATATAGGACATCTAGGACGTCTGGGACGTTAGGGACATATGGGGCATCTAGGACGTCTGGAACGTTATAGACATATTGGACATCTAGGATGCCTGTGACGTTAGGAACATATAGGACATTTAAGACGTCTTGGACGTTAGGAACGTATGGGACCTCTAGGACGTCTAAAACGTCTGGGACGTTAGGGACATATGGGACATCTGGGACGTTAGGGATATATAGGACATCTAGGACGTCTGGGACGTTAGGGACATATGGGACATTTGGGACGTCTGGGACGTTAGGGACATATGGGACACTAGGACGTCTGGGAAGTTAGGGACATATGGGACATCTGGGACGTCTATGACGTCTGGGACGTTAGAGACATATGGGACATCTGGGACCTCTGGGACGTTAGGGACATATGGGACACAAGGACGTCTGGGACGTTAGGGACATATGGGGCACCTGGGACGTTTGGGACGTCTGGGACGTTAGGGTCATACGGGACACTAGAACGTCTGGGACGTTAGAGACATATGGGACATCTAGAACGTCTGGGACGTATGGGACATCTGGGACGTCTGGGACGTTAGGGACATATAGGACATCTTGGACGTATGAAACGTTAGGGACATATTGGACATCTAGGACGTCTGGGACGTTATAGACATATGGGACATCTAGGATGCCTGTGACGTTAGGAACATATGGGACATTTAAGACACTAGGACGTCTGGGACGTTAGGGACATATGGGACATCTGGGACGTCTGGGACGTTAGAGACATATGGGACATCTAGGACGTCTGGGACGTTATAGACATATGGGACATCTAGGATGCCTGTGACGTTAGGAACGTATGGGACATCTAGGACACTAGGACGTCTGGGACGTTAGAGACATATGGGACATCTGGGACGTCTGGGACGTTAGAGACATATGGGACATCTCGGACGTCTGGGACGTTAGGGATATATGGAACATCTAGGACGTCTGGGACCTTAGGGACATATGGAACATCTGGGACGTTAGAGACATATGGGACATCTGGGACGCCTGGGACGTCTGGGACGTTAGGGACATGTGGGACATCTAGGACGTCTGGGACGTTATGTATATATGGGACATTTAGGACGTCTGGGACGTTTGGGACGTTAGGGACATATAGGACATCTAGGACGTCTGGGACGTTAGGGACATAATGGGCATCTAGGACGTCTGGGACGTCTGGGACGTTATAGACATATGGGACATCTAGGATGCCTGTGACGTTAGGAACATATGGGACACTTAGGGCGTCTTAGACGTTAGGAACGTATGACACATCTAGGATGTCTAAGACGTCTGGGACGTTAGGGACATATGGGACATCTGGGACGTTAGGAACATATGGGACATTTGGGACGTCTGGGACGTTATTGACATATGGGACACTAGGACGTCTGGGACGTTAGGGACATATGGGACATTTGGGACGTCTGGGACGTTATTCACATATGGGACACTAGGACGTCTGGGACGTTGGGGACATATGGGACATCTGGGACGTCTAAGACGTCTGTAATGTTAGAGACATATGGAACATTTGTGACGTCTGGGACGTTAGGGACATATGGGACACTAGGACGTCTGGGACGTTAGGGACATATGGGACATCTGGGACGTCTGGGACGTCTGGGACGTTAGGGTCATATGGAACACTAGGACGTCTGTGACGTTAGAGACATATGGGACATCTAGGACGTCTGGGACGTATGGGATATCAAGGACGTCTGGGACGTTAGGGACATATGGGACATCTACGACGTCTGGGACGTTAGGGACATATGGGACATCAAGGACGTCTGGGACGTTAGGGACATATAGGACATCTAGGACGTATGGGACATACGGGACATCAAGGACGTCTGGGACGTTAGGGACATATAGGACATCTAGGGCGTCTGGGACGTTAGGGACATATGGGACATCTAGGACGTCTGGGACGTCTGGGGCGTTAGGAACATATGGGATATCTAGGACGTCTGGGACGTTAGGGACATATGGGTCAAGCAGGACGTCTGGGACATCTGGGACGTTAGGGACATATGGAACATCTAGTACGTCTGGGACGTATGGGACATCTGGGGCGTCTGGGACCTTAGGGACATATAGGACATCTAGGACGTCTGGGACGTTAGGGACATATGGGGCATCTAGGACGTCTGGGACGTTATAGACATATTGGACATCTAGGATGCCTGTGACGTTAGGAACATATAGGACATTTAAGACGTCTTGGACGTTAGGAACGTATGGGACATCTAGGACGTCTAAGACGTCTGGGACGTTAGGGACATATGGGACATCTGGGACGTTACTGACATATAGAACATCTAGGACGTCTGGGACGTAAGGGACATATGGGACATTTGGGACGTCTGGGACGTTAGGGACATATGGGACACTAGGACGTCTGGGACGTTAGGGACATATGGGACATCTGGGACGTCTAAGACGTCTGGGACGTTAGAGACATATGGGACATTTGGGACGTCTGGGACGTTAGGGACATATGGGACACTAGGACGTCTGGGACGTTAGGGACATACGATGCACCTGGGACGTTTGGGACGTCTGCGACGTTAGGGTCATATGGGACACTAGGACGTCTGGGACGCTAGAGACATATGGGACATCTAGGACGTCTGGGACGTATGGGACATCTGGGACGTCTGGGACGTAAGGGACATATAGGACATCTAGGACGTCTGGGACGTTAGGGACATATAGGCCATCTAGGACGTCTGGGACGTTATAGACATATGGGACATCTAGGATGCCTGTGACGTTAGGAACATTAGGGACATTTAAGACGTCTTGGACGTTAGGAACGTATGGGACATCTAGGACACTAGGACGTCTGGGACGTTAGGGACATATGAGACATCTGGGACGTCTGGGACGTTAGAGACGTATGGCACATCTCGGACGTCTGGGACGTTAGGGACATATGGAACATCTAGGACGTCTGGGACCTTAGGGACATATGGGACATATGGGACATCTGGGACGTTAGAGACATATGGGACTTCTGGGACGCCTGGGACGTCTGGGACGTTAGGGACATTTGGGACATCTAGGACGTCTGGGACGTATGGGACATCTGAACGTCTGGGACGTTAGGGACATATGGGACATCTACGACGTCTGGGACGTTAGGGACATATGAGACATCTGGGACGTTAGGGACATATGGGACATCTACGACGTCTGGGACCTTAGGGACATATGGGACATCTAGGACGTCTGGGACGTATGGGACATCTGGGACGTCCGTGACGTTACAGACAAATGAGGCATCTGGGACGTCTGGGACTTTAGGGACATATGGGCAATCTAGGACGCCTGGAACGTTAGAAATATATGGGACATCTAGGACGGCTGGGACTTCTGGGACGTCTGGGACTTCTGGGACGTTAGGGACATATGGGACATCTAGGACGTCTGAAACGTTAGGGACATATGGGACATCTGGGACGTCTGGGACGTTAGGGACATATGGGACATCTGGAACGTCTGGGACGATAGGGACATATGGGACATCTAGGACGTCTGGGACGTTAGGGACATATGGGACGTCTACGACGTCTGGGACGTTAGGGACATATGGGACATCTGGGACGTCTGGGACGTTAGGGACATATGGGACATCTGGAACGTCTGGGACGATAGGGACAAATGAGACATCTGGGAAGTTAGGGACATATGGAACATCTGGGACGTCTGGGACGTCTGGGACGTTAGGGACATATGGGATATCTAGGACGTCTGAGACATATGGGACATCTGGGACGTCTGGGACGTTAGGGACATACACGACGTCTGGGACGTTAGGGACATGTGGGACATCTAAGACGTCTGGGACGTCTGGGACGTTATAAAAATATGGGACATCTAGGATGCCTGTAACGTTAGGAACATATGGGACATTTAAGACGTCTTGGACGTTAGGAACCTATGGAACATCTAGGACGTCTAAGACGTCTGGGACGTTAGGGATATACGGGACATTTAAGACGTCTTGGACGTTAGGGACATAAGGGACATCCGGGACGTCTGGGACGTTAGGGACATATAGGACATCTAGGGCGTCTGGGACGTTAGGGACATATGGGACATCTAGGACGTCTGGGACGTCTGGGAATTTAGGAACATATGAGACATCTAGAACGGCTGGGACGTTAGGGACATATGGGACATCTAGGACGTCTGGGACGTTAGGGACATGTGGGACATCTATGGCGTCTGGGACGTTAGGGACATATGGGACATCTAGGACGTCTGGGATGTCTGGGACGTTAGGGACGTATGGGACATCTAGGACGTCTGGGACGTCTGGGACGTTAGGGACATATTGGACATCTAGGACGGCTGGGACGTTAGGTACATTTGGGACTTCTAGGACGTCTGAGACGTTAAATACATATGGGACATCTAGGACGTTTGGGACGTATGGGACATCAAGGAAGTCTGGGGAGTCTGGGACGTTATGGATATATGGGACATCTAGAACGTCTGGGACGTTAGGGACATATGGGACATCTGGGACGTTAAGGACATATGGGACATTTGGGACGTCTGGGACTTTATTGACATATGGGACACTAGGACGTCTGGGACGTTAGAAACATATGGGACATTTGGGACGTCTGGGACGTTATTGACATATGGGACACTAGGACGTCTGGGACGTTGGGGACATATGGGACATCTGGGACGTCTAAGACGTCTGGGATGTTAGAGACATATGAAACATTTGGGACGTCTGGGACGTTAGGGACATATGGGACACTAGGACGTCTGGGACGTTAGGGACATATGGGACATCTGGGACGTCTGGGACGTCTTGGACGTTAGGGTCATATGGAACACTAGGACGTCCGTGACGTAAGATACATATGGGACATCTAGGACGTCTGGGACGTATGGGACATCAAGGACGTCTGGGACGTTAGGGACACATGGGACATCTGGGACGTTAAGGACATATGGGACATTTGGGACGTCTGGGACTTTATTGACATATGGGACACTAGGACGTCTGGGACGTTAGGGACATATGGAACATTTCTGACGTCTGGGACGTTATTGACATATGGGACACTAGGACGTCTGGGACGTTGGGGACATATGGGACATCTGGGACGTCTAAGACGTCTGGGATGTTAGAGACATATGAAACATTTGGGACGTCTGGGACGTTAGGGACATATGGGACACTAGGACGTCTGGGACGTTAGGGACATATGG
This sequence comes from Agriotes lineatus, assembly GCA_940337035.1. Lineage (NCBI taxonomy): Eukaryota > Metazoa > Arthropoda > Insecta > Coleoptera > Elateridae > Agriotes > Agriotes lineatus. The sequence continues at coordinate 19,653 of CALNHX010008734.1, forward strand.
GACATCTGGGACGTCTGGGACGTCTGGGACGTTAGGGTCATATGGAACACTAGGACGTCCGTGACGTTAGAGACATATGGGATATCTAGGACGTCTGGGACGTATGTGACATCAAGGACGTCTGGGACGTTAGGGACATATGGGACATCTACGACGTCTGGGACGTTAGGGACATATGGAACATCAAGGACGTCTGGGACGTTAGAGACATATAGGACTTCTAGGACGTCTGGGACGTACGGGACATCAAGGACGTCTGGGACGTTAGGGACATATAGGACATTAAGGCGTCTTGGACGTTAGGAACGTATGGGACCTCTAGGACGTCTAAAACGTCTGGGACGTTAGGGACATATGGGACATCTGGGACGTTAGGGATATATAGGACATCTAGGACGTCTGGGACGTTAGGGACATATGGGACATTTGGGACGTCTGGGACGTTAGGGACATATGGGACACTAGGACGTCTGGGAAGTTAGGGACATATGGGACATCTGGGACGTCTATGACGTCTGGGACGTTAGAGACATATGGGACATCTGGGACCTCTGGGACGTTAGGGACATATGGGACACAAGGACGTCTGGGACGTTAGGGACATATGGGGCACCTGGGACGTTTGGGACGTCTGGGACGTTAGGGTCATACGGGACACTAGAACGTCTGGGACGTTAGAGACATATGGGACATCTAGAACGTCTGGGACGTATGGGACATCTGGGACGTCTGGGACGTTAGGGACATATAGGACATCTTGGACGTATGAAACGTTAGGGACATATTGGACATCTAGGACGTCTGGGACGTTATAGACATATGGGACATCTAGGATGCCTGTGACGTTAGGAACATATGGGACATTTAAGACACTAGGACGTCTGGGACGTTAGGGACATATGGGACATCTGGGACGTCTGGGACGTTAGAGACATATGGGACATCTAGGACGTCTGGGACGTTATAGACATATGGGACATCTAGGATGCCTGTGACGTTAGGAACGTATGGGACATCTAGGACACTAGGACGTCTGGGACGTTAGAGACATATGGGACATCTGGGACGTCTGGGACGTTAGAGACATATGGGACATCTCGGACGTCTGGGACGTTAGGGATATATGGAACATCTAGGACGTCTGGGACCTTAGGGACATATGGAACATCTGGGACGTTAGAGACATATGGGACATCTGGGACGCCTGGGACGTCTGGGACGTTAGGGACATGTGGGACATCTAGGACGTCTGGGACGTTATGTATATATGGGACATTTAGGACGTCTGGGACGTTTGGGACGTTAGGGACATATAGGACATCTAGGACGTCTGGGACGTTAGGGACATAATGGGCATCTAGGACGTCTGGGACGTCTGGGACGTTATAGACATATGGGACATCTAGGATGCCTGTGACGTTAGGAACATATGGGACACTTAGGGGGTCTTAGACGTTAGGAACGTATGACACATCTAGGATGTCTAAGACGTCTGGGACGTTAGGGACATATGGGACATCTGGGACGTTAGGAACATATGGGACATTTGGGACGTCTGGGACGTTATTGACATATGGGACACTAGGACGTCTGGGACGTTAGGGACATATGGGACATTTGGGACGTCTGGGACGTTATTCACATATGGGACACTAGGACGTCTGGGACGTTGGGGACATATGGGACATCTGGGACGTCTAAGACGTCTGTAATGTTAGAGACATATGGAACATTTGTGACGTCTGGGACGTTAGGGACATATGGGACACTAGGACGTCTGGGACGTTAGGGACATATGGGACATCTGGGACGTCTGGGACATCTGGGACGTTAGGGTCATATGGAACACTAGGACGTCTGTGACGTTAGAGACATATGGGACATCTAGGACGTCTGGGACGTATGGGATATCAAGGACGTCTGGGACGTTAGGGACATATGGGACATCTACGACGTCTGGGACGTTAGGGACATATGGGACATCAAGGACGTCTGGGACGTTAGGGACATATAGGACATCTAGGACGTATGGGACATACGGGACATCAAGGACGTCTGGGACGTTAGGGACATATAGGACATCTAGGGCGTCTGGGACGTTAGGGACATATGGGACATCTAGGACGTCTGGGACGTCTGGGGCGTTAGGAACATATGGGATATCTAGGACGTCTGGGACGTTAGGGACATATGGGTCAAGCAGGACGTCTGGGACATCTGGGACGTTAGGCACATATGGAACATCTAGTACGTCTGGGACGTATGGGACATCTGGGGCGTCTGGGACCTTAGGGACATATAGGACATCTAGGACGTCTGGGACGTTAGGGACATATGGGGCATCTAGGACGTCTGGGACGTTATAGACATATTGGACATCTAGGATGCCTGTGACGTTAGGAACATATAGGACATTTAAGACGTCTTGGACGTTAGGAACGTATGGGACATCTAGGACGTCTAAGACGTCTGGGACGTTAGGGACATATGGGACATCTGGGACGTTACTGACATATAGAACATCTAGGACGTCTGGGACGTTAGGGACATATGGGACATTTGGGACGTCTGGGACGTTAGGGACATATGGGACACTAGGACGTCTGGGACGTTAGGGACATATGGGACATCTGGGACGTCTAAGACGTCTGGGACGTTAGAGACATATGGGACATTTGGGACGTCTGGGACGTTAGGGACATATGGGACACTAGGACGTCTGGGACGTTAGGGACATACGATGCACCTGGGACGTTTGGGACGTCTGCGACGTTAGGGTCATATGGGACACTAGGACGTCTGGGACGCTAGAGACATATGGGACATCTAGGACGTCTGGGACGTATGGGACATCTGGGACGTCTGGGACGTAAGGGACATATAGGACATCTAGGACGTCTGGGACGTTAGGGACACATAGGCCATCTAGGACGTCTGGGACGTTATAGACATATGGGACATCTAGGATGCCTGTGACGTTAGGAACATTAGGGACATTTAAGACGTCTTGGACGTTAGGAACGTATGGGACATCTAGGACACTAGGACGTCTGGGACGTTAGGGACATATGAGACATCTGGGACGTCTGGGACGTTAGAGACGTATGGCACATCTCGGACGTCTGGGACGTTAGGGACATATGGAACATCTAGGACGTCTGGGACCTTAGGGACATATGGGACATATGGGACATCTGGGACGTTAGAGACATATGGGACTTCTGGGACGCCTGGGACGTCTGGGACGTTAGGGACATTTGGGACATCTAGGACGTCTGGGACGTTAGGGACATATGGGACATCTACGACGTCTGGGACGTTAGGGACATATGAGACATCTGGGACGTTAGGGACATATGGGACATCTACGACGTCTGGGACCTTAGGGACATATGGGACATCTAGGACGTCTGGGACGTATGGGACATCTGGGACGTCCGTGACGTTACAGACAAATGAGGCATCTGGGGACGTCTGGGACGTTAGGGACATATGGGCAATCTAGGACGCCTGGAACGTTAGAAATATATGGGACATCTAGGACGGCTGGGACTTCTGGGACGTCTGGGACTTCTGGGACGTTAGGGACATATGGGACATCAAGGACGTCTGAAACGTTAGGGACATATGGGACATCTGGGACGTCTGGGACGTTAGGGACATATGGGACATCTGGAACGTCTGGGACGATAGGGACATATGGGACATCTAGGACGTCTGGGACGTTAGGGACATATGGGACGTCTACGACGTCTGGGACGTTAGGGACATATGGGACATCTGGGACGTCTGGGACGTTAGGGACATATGGGACATCTGGAACGTCTGGGACGATAGGGACAAATGAGACATCTGGGAAGTTAGGGACATATGGAACATCTGGGACGTCTGGGACGTCTGGGACGTTAGGGACATATGGGATATCTAGCACGTCTGAGACGTCTGGGACGTTATAAAAATATGGGACATCTAGGACGTCTGGGACGTCTGGGAATTTAGGAACATATGAGACATCTAGAACGGCTGGGACGTTAGGGACATATGGGACATCTAGGACGTCTGGGACGTTAGGGACATGTGGGACATCTATGGCGTCTGGGACGTTAGGGACATATGGGACATCTAGGACGTCTGGGATGTCTGGGACGTTAGGGACGTATGGGACATCTAGGACGTCTGGGACGTCTGGGACGTTAGGGACATATTGGACATCTAGGACGGCTGGGACGTTAGGTACATTTGGGACTTCTAGGACGTCTGAGACGTTAAATACATATGGGACATCTAGGACGTTTGGGACGTATGGGACATCAAGGAAGTCTGGGGAGTCTGGGACGTTATGGATATATGGGACATCTAGAACGTCTGGGACGTTAGGGACATATGGGACATCTGGGACGTTAAGGACATATGGGACATTTGGGACGTCTGGGACTTTATTGACATATGGGACACAAGGACGTCTGGGACGTTAGAAACATATGGGACATTTGGGACGTCTGGGACGTTATTGACATATGGGACACTAGGACGTCTGGGACGTTGGGGACATATGGGACATCTGGGACGTCTAAGACGTCTGGGATGTTAGAGACATATGAAACATTTGGGACGTCTGGGACGTTAGGGACATATGGGACACTAGGACGTCTGGGACGTTAGGGACATATGGGACATCTGGGACGTCTGGGACGTCTTGGACGTTAGGGTCATATGGAACACTAGGACGTCCGTGACGTAAGATACATATGGGACATCTAGGACGTCTGGGACGTATGGGACATCAAGGACGTCTGGGACGTTAGGGACACATGGGACATCTGGGACGTTAAGGACATATGGGACATTTGGGACGTCTGGGACTTTATTGACATATGGGACACTAGGACGTCTGGGACGTTAGGGACATATGGAACATTTCTGACGTCTGGGACGTTATTGACATATGGGACACTAGGACGTCTGGGACGTTGGGGACATATGGGACATCTGGGACGTCTAAGACGTCTGGGATGTTAGAGACATATGAAACATTTGGGACGTCTGGGACGTTAGGGACATATGGGACACTAGGACGTCTGGGACGTTAGGGACATATGGGACATCTGGGACGTCTGGGACGTCTGGGACGTTAGGGTCATATGGAACACTAGGACGTCCGTGACGTTAGAGACATATGGGATATCTAGGACGTCTGGGACGTATGTGACATCAAGGACGTCTGGGACGTTAGGGACATATGGGACATCTACGACGTCTGGGACGTTAGGGACATATGGGACATCAAGGTCGTCTGGGACGTTAGAGACATATAGGACTTCTAGGACGTCTGGGACGTACGGGACATCAAGGACGTCTGGGACGTTAGGGACATATAGGACATTAAGGCGTCTGGGACGTTAGGGCATATGGGACATCTAGGACGTCTGGGACGTCTGGGGCGTTAGGAACATATGGGACATCTAGGACGTCTGGGACGTTAGGGACATATGGGTCAAGCAGGACGTCTGGGACATCTGGGACGTTAGGGACATATGGAACATCTAGTACGTCTGGGACGTATGGGACATCTGGGGCGTCTGGGACGTTAGGGACATATAGGACATCTAGGGCGTCTGAGACGTTAGGGACATATGGGACATCTAGGACGTCTGGGACGTCTGGGACGTTAGGGACATATGAGACATCTAGGACGTCTAGGACGTATGGGACATCTGGGACGTCTGGGACGTTAGAGTCATATAGGACATCTAGGACGTCTGGGACGTTAGGGACATATGGGACATCTAGGAGATCTGGGACGTCTGGGACGTTATAGACATATGGGATATCTAGGATGCCTGTGACGTTAGGAACATATGAGACATTTAAGACGCCTTGGACGTTAGGAACGTATGGGACATCTAGGACGTCTAAGACGTCTGGGACGTTAGGGACAAATGGGACATCTGGGACGTCTGCGACGTTAGGGACATTTGGGACACTAGGACGTCTGGGACGTTAGGGACATATGGGACATCTGGGACGTCTGGGACGTCTGGGACGTTAGGGACATATGGGACATATGGGACATCTAGGACCTCTGGGCCGTATGGGTCATCTGGGACGTCTGGGACGTTAGGGACATATAGGACATCTAGGACGTCTGAGACGTTAGGGACATATGGGACATCTGGGACGTCTGCGACGTTAGGGACATTTGGGACACTAGGACGTCTGGGACGTTAGGGACATATGGGACATCTGGGACGTCTGGGACGTCTGGGACGTTAGGGACATATGGGAGATATGGGACATCTAGAACCTCTGGGCCGTATGGGTCATCTGGGACGTCTGGACGTTATAGACATATGTTACATCTAGGATGCCTGTGACGTTAGGAACATATGGGACATTTAAGACGTCTTGGGCGTTAGGAACGTATGGGCACTCTATGACGTCTAAGACGTCTGGATCGTTAGGGACATATGGGACATTTGGGACGTCTGGGACGTTAGGGACATATGCTACACTAGGACGTCTGGGACGTTAGGGACATATAGAACATCTGGGACGTCTGGGACGTCTGGGACGTTAGGAACATATGGGAGATCTTGGACGTCTGGAACGTATGGGACATCTGGGACGTCTGTGACGTTAGGGACATATGGGACATCTAGGATGCCTGTGACGTTAGGAACATATGGGACATTTAAGACGTCTTGGACGTTAGGAACGTATGGGACATCTAGGACGTCTAAGACGTCTGGGACGTTAGGGACATATGGGACATCTGGGACGTCTGGGACGTTAGGGACATATAAAACATCTAGGACGTCTGGGACGTTACTGACATATGGGACTTCTGGTACGTCTGGGCCTTACATACATATGGGACATCTAGGACGTCTGGGACGTATAAGACGACAAGGACGTCTGGGACGTCTGGGACGTTAGGGCCATATGGGACATCTAGGACGTCTGGGGCGTTAGGGACATATGGGACATCTAGGACGTTTGGGACGTCTGGGACGTTAGGGACATATGGGACATCTAGGACGGCTGGGACGTTAGGAACATGTGGGACATATGAGACATCTGGGAAGTCCGTGACGTTACAGACAAATGAGACATCTGGGACGTCTGGGACGTTAGGGACATATGGGAAATCTAGGACGCCTGGAACGTTAGAAATATATGGGACATCTAGGACGGCTGGGACGTCTGGGACGTCTGGGACGTCTGGGACGTTAGGGACATATGGGACATCTAGGACGTCTGAAACGTTAGGGACATATGGGACATCTACGACGTCTGGGACGTTAGGGACATATGGGACATCTGGGACGTCTGGGACGTTAGGGACATATGGTACATCTGGAACGTCTGAGACGATAGGGACATATGGGACATCTAGGACGTCTGGGACGTTAGGGACATATGGGACATCTACGACGTCTGGGACGTTAGGGACATATGGGACATCTGCGACGTCTGGGACGTTAGGGACATATTGGACATCTGGAACGTCTGGGACGATAGGGACAAATGGGACATCTGGGACGTTAGGGACATATGGAACATCTGGGACGTCTGGGACGTCTGGAACGTTAGGGACATATGGGATATCTATAACGTCTGAGGCGTATGGGACATCTGAGACGTCTGGGACGTTAGGGACATACAAGACGTCTGGGACGTTAGGGACGTGTGGGACATCTAAGACGTCTGGGACGTCTGGGACGTTATAAAAATATGGGACATCTAGGATGCCTGTAACGTTAGGAACATATGGGACATTTAAGACGTCTTGGACGTTAGGAACCTATGGAACATCTAGGACGTCTAAAACGTCTGGGACGTTAGGGACATACGGGACATTTAAGACGTCTTGGACGTTAGGGACATAAGGGACATCCGGGACGTCTGGGACGTTAGGGACATATAGGACATCTAGGGCGTCTGGGACGTTAGGGACATATGGGACATCTAGGACGTCTGGGACGTCTGGGACATTAGGAACATATGAGACATCTAGAACGGCTGGGACGTTTGGGACATATGGGACATTTAGGACGTCTGGGACGTTAGGGACATTTGGGACATCTATGGCGTCTGGGACGTTAGGGACATATGGGACATCTAGGACGTCTGGGACGTCTGGGACGTTAGGGACATATGGGACATCTAGGACGTCTGGGATGTCTGAGACGTTAGGGACATATGGGACATCCAGGACGGCTGGGACGTTAGGGACATATGGGACATCTAGGACGGTTGGGACGTTAGGGACATGTGGGACATCCGGGACGTCTGGGACGTTAGGGACATATAGGACTTCTAGGACGTCTGGGACGTTAGGGACATATGGGACATCTTGGACACCTGGGACGTTAGGGACATATGGGACATCTAGGACGTCTGGGACGTTAGGGACATATGAGACATATAGGACGTCTGGGACGTCTGGGACGTTAGGGACATATGGGACATCTAGGACGTCTGGGACGTTAGGGACATTTGGGACTTCTAGGACGTCTGAGACGTTAAATACATATGGGACATCTAGGACGTTTGGGACGTATGGGACATCAATGACGTCTGGGGCGTCTGGGACGTTAGGGACATATGGGGCATCTAGGACGTCTGGGACGTTATAGATATATTGGACATCTAGGATGCCTGCGACGTTAGGAACATAAAGGACATTTAAGACGTCTTGGACGTTAGGAACGTATGGGACATCTAGGACGTCTAAGACGTCTGGGACGTTAGGGACATATGGGACATCTGGGACGTTAGGGACATATAGGACATCTAGGACGCCTGGGACGTTAGGGACATATGGGACATTTGGGACGTCTGGGACGTTAGGGACATATGCTACACTAGGACGTCTGGGACGTTAGGGACATATGGGACATCTGGGACGTCTAAGACGTCTGGGACGTTAGAGACATATGGGACATTTGGGACGTCTGGGACGTTAGGGACATATGCTACACTAGGACGTCTGGGACGTTAGGGACATCTGGGACACCTGGGACATTAAGGACATATGGGACATATGGGACATCTGGGAAGTCTGGGACGTCAAGGACTTATGGAACATCTGGGACGTCTGGGACGTTAAGGATATATGAGACATCTGGGACGTCTGGGACGTCAAAAACATATGGGACATCTAGGACGTCTGGGTCGTCTGGGACGTTAAGGACATATGGGACATTTAGGACGCCTGGGACATTAGGGACATATGGGACATATGGGGCATTTGGGACGTCTGGGACGTCAAGGACATATAGGACATCTAGGACGTCTGGGACGTCTGGGCCGTTAAGGACATATGGAACATTTAGGACGCCTGGGACATTAGGGACATATGGGACATATGGGACATCTGAGACGTCTGGGACGTTAAGGACATATGGGGCATCTGGGACGTCTGGGACGTTAGGACATATGGGACATCTAGGACGTCTGGGACGTCTGGGATGTTAAGGACATATGGAACATTTAGGACGCCAGGGACTTTAGGGACATATGGAACATATGGGGCATTTGGGACGTCTCGGACGTCAAGGACATATAGGACATCTAGGACGTCTGGGACGTCTGGGACGTTAAGGACATATGGGACATTTAGGACGCCTGGGACATTAGGGACATATGGGACATATAGGACATCTGGGACGCCAAGGACATTAAGGACATATAGGACATTAGGAACATCTGGGACGTCTGGGACGTTAGGGACATATGGGACATCTGGGACGTCTGGGTAGTTAACGATATATGGGACATCTAGGACGTCTGGGACGTCTGGGACGTTAAGAACATATGGCACATTTAGAACGCCAGGGACATATGGGACCTATGGAACATATGGGACGCCTGAGACATTAGGGACATTTGGGCATATGGGACATCTGGGACGTCTGGGACGTTAGGGACATATGGGACATTAGGGACTTCTGGGACGTCTGGGACGTTAGGGACATATGGGACATCTGGGACGTCTGGGTAGTTAAGGATATATGGGACATCTAGGACGTCTGGGACGTCTGGGACGTTAAGAACATATGGAACATTTAGGACGCCTGGGACATTAGGGACATATGGGACATCTGGGACGTCTGGGACGTTAGGGACATAGAGGACATCTGCTACGACTGGGACGTTAAGGGCATATGGGACATATGGGACATTTGGGACGTCTGGGACGTTAAGGACATATGGGACATCTAAGACGCCTGGGACGTTAGGGACATATGGAACATATGGGACATCTGTGACGTCTGGGACGTTAGGGACATATGGGACATCTGGGACGTCTGGGACTTTAGGGACATATGGGACATCTGGGACGTCTGGGACTTTAAGGACATATGGGACATCTGGGACGTCTGGGACGTTAGGGACATATAGGACATCTGGGACGTCTGGGACGTTAGGGCCATCTAGGACATCTAGGACGTCTGTGACGTTAGGGACATATGGGACATCTAGGACGTCTGGGACGTTAAAGACATATGGGGCATCTGGGACGTCTGGGACATTAAGGACATATGGGACATCAAGGACGTCTGGGACGTTAGTGACATATGGGACATCTGGGACGTCTGGGACGTTAGGGACATATGAGACATCTGGGACATAAGGGACGCCTGGGACATTAGGGACATATGGGACCTATGGGACATATGGGACGCCTAGGACATTAGGGACATATGGGACATATGGGACATCTGGGACGTACGGGACGTTAGGGACATATGGAACATATGGGACATCTGTGACGTCTGGGACGTTAGGGACATATGGAACATATGGGACATCTGTGACGTCTGGGACGTTAGGGACATATGGGACATCTGGGACGTCTGGGACGTTAGGGACATATAGGACATCTGGGACGTCTGGGACGTTAGGGCCATCTAGGACATCTAGGACGTCTGTGACGTTAGGGACATATGGGACATCTAGGACGTCTGGGACGTTAAAGACATATGGGGCATCTGGGACGTCTGGGCCGTTAAGGACATATGGGACATCAAGGACGTCTGGGACGTTAGTGACATATGGGACATCTGGGACGTCTGGGACGTTAGGGACATATGAGACATCTGGGACATAAGGGACGCCTGGGACATTAGGGACATATGGGACCTATGGGACATATGGGACGCCTAGGACATTAGGGACATATGGGACATCTGGGACGTACGGGACGTTAGGGACATATGGGACATCTGGGACGTCTGGGACGTCTGGGACGTTAAGGAGGTTAAGGACATATGAGACATTTAGGACGCCTGGAACATTAGGGACATATGGGAAATATGGGACATCTGGGACACCTGGGACATTAAGGACATATGGGACATATGGGACATCTGGGAAGTCTGGGACGTCAAGGACATATGGAACATCTGGGACGTTAAGGATATATGAGACATCTGGGACGTCTGGGACGTCAAAAACATATGGGACATCTAGGACGTCTGGGTCGTCTGGGACGTTAAGGACATATGGGACATTTAGGACGCCTGGGACATTAGGGACATATGGGACATATGGGGCATTTGGGACGTCTGGGACGTCAAGGACATATAGGACATCTAGGACGTCTGGGACGTCTGGGACGTTAAGGACATATGGAACATTTAGGACGCCTGGGACATTAGTGACATATGGGACATATGGGACATCTGAGACGTCTGGGACGTTAAGGACATATGGGGCATCTGGGACGTCTGGGACGTTAGGACATATGGGACATCTAGGACGTCTGGGACGTCTGGGATGTTAAGGACATATGGAACATTTAGGACGCCAGGGACTTTAGGGACATATGGAACATATGGGGCATTTGGGACGTCTCGGACGTCAAGGACATATAGGACATCTAGGACGTCTGGGACGTCTGGGACGTTAAGGACATATGGGACATTTAGGACGCCTGGGACATTAGGGACATATGGGACCTATGGAACATATGGGACGCCTGAGACATTAGGGACATATGGGCATATTGGGCATTTGGGACGTCTGGGACGTTAGGGACATATGGGACATCTGGGACGTCTGGGACGTCTGGGACGTTAAGGACATATGGGACATTTATGACGCCTGGGACATTAGGGACATATGGGACATATAGGACATCTGGGACGCCAAGGACATTAAGGACATATAGGACATTAGGAACATCTGGGACGTCTGGGACGTTAGGGACATGGGACATCTGGGACGTCTGGGTAGTTAACGATATATGGGACATCTAGGACGTCTGGGACGTCTGGGACGTTAAGAACATATGGCACATTTAGGACGCCAGGGACATTAGGAACATATGGGACATCTGGGACGTCTGGGACGTTAGGGACATAGAGGACATCTGATACGTCTGGGACGTTAAGTACATACGGGACATCTAGGACGTCTGGGACGTCTGGGACGTTAAGGACATATGGAACATTTAGGACGCCTGGGACATTAAGGACATATGGGACATATGGAACATTTGGGACGTCTGGGACGTTAAGGACATATGGGACATCTAAGACGTCTGGGACGTTAGGGACATATGGGACATATGAAACATCTGTGACGCCTGGGACATTAGGGACATATGGAACATATGGGACATCTGTGACGTCTGGGACGTTAGGGACATATGGGACATCTGGAACGTCTGGGACGTTTGGGACATATTTAACATCTGGGACGTCTGGGACGTTAAGGACATATGGGACATCTAAGACTCTGGGACGTCAAGGACATATGGGACATCTAGGACGTCTGGGTCGTCTGGGACGTTAAGGACATATGGGACATTTAGGACGCCTGGGACATTAGAGACATATGGGACACATGGGACATCTGGGACGCCTGGGACATTAGGGACATATGGGACATCTAGGACCACTGGGACATCTTTGACGTTAAGGACATATGGGACATTTAGGACGCCTGGGACATTAGGGCCATATGGGACATAAGGGACATCTGGGACGTCTGGGACGTTAAGGACATATGGGACATCTAGGACGTCTGGGACATTAGGGACATATGGGACATATGAAACATCTGGGACGCCTGGGACATTAGGGACATATGGGACATCTGCTACGTCTGGGACTTTAAGGACATATGGGACATCTAGGACGTCTGGGACGTCTGGGACGTTAAGGACATATGGGACATTTAGGACGCCTGGGACGTTAGGGACATATGGGGCATATGGGACATTTGGGACGTCTGGGACGTTAAGGACATATGGGACATATAGGACGTCTGGGACATTAGGGACATATAGGACATACGGGACATCTGTGACGTCTGGGACGTTAGGGACATATGGGACACCTGGGACGTCTGGGACGTTAAGGATATATGGGACATCTAGGACGTCTGGGTCGTCTGGGACGTTAAGGACATATGGGACATACGGGACATCTGTGACGTCTGGGACGTTAGGAACATATGGGACATCTGGGACGTCTGGGACGTTAAGGATATATGGGACATCTAGGACGTCTGGGTCGTCTGGGACGTTAAGGACATATGGGACATTTAGGACGCCTGGGACATTAGAGACATATGGGACATATGGGGCATTTGGGACGTCTGGGACGTCAAGGACATATAGAACATCTAGGACGTCTGGGACGTCTGGGACGTTAAGGACATATGGGACATTTAGGACGCCTGGAACATTAGGGACATATGGGATCTATGGAACATATGGGACGCCTGAGACATTAGGGACATTTGGGCATATGGGACATCTGGGACGTCTGGGACGTTAGGGACATATGGGACATTAGGGACATCTGGGACGTCTGGGACGTTAGGGACATATGGGACATCTGGGACGTCTGGGTAGTTAAGGATATATGGGACATCTAGGACGTCTGGGACGTCTGGGACGTTAAGAACATATGGAACATTTAGGACGCCTGGGACATTAGGGACATATGGGACATCTGGGACGTCTGGGATGTTAGGGACATAGAGGACATCTGCTACGACTGGGACGTTAAGGGCATATGGGACATCTAGGACGTCTGGGACGTCTGGGACGTTAAGGACATATGGAACATTTAGGACGCCTGGGACATAAGGGACATAAGGGACATATGGGACATTTGGGACGTCTGGGACGTTAAGGACATATGGAACATCTAAGACGTCTGGGACGTTAGGGACATATGGAACATATGGGAAATCTGTGACGTCTGGGACGTTAGGGACATATGGGACATCTGGGACGTCTGGGACTTTAGGAACATATGGGACATCTGGGACGTCTGGGACTTTAAGGACATATGGGACATCTAGGACGGGACGTTAAGGACATATGGGACATTTAGGACGCCTGGGACATTAGTGACATATGGGACATATGGGACATCTGGGACGCCTGGGACATTAGAGACATATGGGACATCTAGGACCACTGGGACATCTGGGACGTTAAGGACATATGGGACATTTAGGACGCCTGGGACATTAGGGACATATGGGACATAAGGGACATCTGGGACGTCTGGGACGTTAAGGACATATGGGACATCTAGGGCGTCTTGGACATTAGGGACATATGGGACATATGAAACATCTGGGACGCCTGGGACATTAGGGACATATGGGACATCTGCTACGTCTGGGACTTTAAGGAGATATTGGACATCTCGGACGTCTGGGACGTCTGGGACGTTAAGGACATATGAGACATTTAGGACGCCTAGGACATTAGGGACATATGGGGCATATGGAACATCTGGGACATTAGAGACATATGGGACATATGGGACATCTGTGACGTCTGGGACGTTAGGGACATATGGGACATCTGGGACGTCTGAGACGTTAGGGACATATGGGACATCTGGGACGTCTGGGACGTTAGGGACATCTAGGGCATCTAGGACGTCTGTGACGTTACGGACATATGGGACATATGGGACATCTGGGACGTTAGAGACATATGGGACATCTAGGACGCCTGGGACGTCTGGGACGTTAGGGACATGTAGGACATCTAGGACGTCTGGGACGTTAAAGACAGATGGGGCATCTGGGACGTCTGGGACGTTAAAAACATATGGGACATCTAGGACGTCTGGGACGGTAAGGACATATGGGACATCTGGGACGTCTGGGACGTTAGGGACATATGAGACATCTGGGACATAAGGGACGCCTGGGACATTAGGGACATATGGGACCTATGGGACATATGGGACGCCTAGGACATTAGGGACATATGGGACATATCGGACATCTGGGACGTACGGGACGTTAGGGACATATGGGACATGTGGGATGTCTGGGACGTCTGGGACGTTAAGGACGTTAAGGATATATGAGACATTTAGGACGCCTGGAACATTAGGGACATATGGGACATCTGGGAGGTCTGGGACGTTAGGAACATATGAAACATCTGGGACGTCTGGGACGTTAAGGATATATGGGACATCTGGGACGTCTGGGACGTCAAGGACATATGGGACATCTAAAACGTCTGGGTCGTCTGGGACGTTAAGGACATGTGGGACATTTGGGACGCCTGGGACATTAGGGACATATGGGACATATGGGGCATTTGGGACGTCTGGGACGTCAAGGACATATAGGACATCTAAGACGTCTGGGACGTCTGAGACGTTAAGGACATATGGGACATTTAGGACGCCTGGGACATTAGGGACATATGGGACATATGTTACATCTGGGACGTCTGGGACGTTAAGGACATATGGGGCATCTGGGACGTCTGGGACGTTAGGACATATGGGCCATCTAGGACGTCTGTGACGTTTGGGATGTTAAGGACATATAAAACATTTAGGACGCCTGGGACATTAGGGACATATGGAACATATGGGGCATTTGGGACGTCTGGGACGCCAAAGACATATAGGACATCTAGGACGTCTGGGACGTCTGGGACGTTAAGGACATATGGGACACTTAGGACGCCTGGGACGTTAGGGACATATGGGACCTATGGGACATATGGGACGCCTGAGACATTAGGGACATATGGGCATATGGGACATCTGGGACGTCTGGGACGTTAGTCACATATGGGACATCTGGGACGTCTGGGACGTCTGGGACGTCTGAGACGTTAAGGACATATGGGACATTTATGACGCCTGGGACATTAGGGACATATGGGACATATAGGACATCTGGGACGCCAGGGACATAAAGGACATATGGGACATTAGGGACATCTGGGACGTCTGGGACGTTAGGGACATATGGGACATCTGAGACGTCTGGGTAGTTAAGGACATATGGGACATATAGGACGTCTGGGACGTTAAGAACATATGGAACATTTAGGACGCCTGGGACATTAGGAACATATGGGACATCTGGGACGCCTGGGACTTTAGGGACATATGGGGCATATGGGACATATGGGGCATATGGGACATATGGGACATCTGGGACGTCTGGGACGTTAGGGACATAGAGGACATCTGCTACGTCTGGGACGTTAAGGACATATGGGACATCTAGGACGTCTGGGATGTCTGGGACGTTAAGGACATATGGAACATTTAGGACGCCTGGGACATTAGGGACATATGGGACATCTGGGACGTCTGGGACGTTAAGGACATATGGGACATCTAAGACGTCTGGGACGTTAGGGACATATGGGACATATAAAACATCTGGGACGCCTGGGACATTAGGGACATATGAAACATATGGGACATCTGTGACGTCTGGGACGTTAGGGACATATGGGACATCTGGGACGTTTGGGAAGTTAGGGACATATGGGACATCTGGGACGTCTTGGACGTTAAGGACATATGGGACATCTAGGACGTCTGGGACGTCTGGGACGTTAAGGACATATGGGACATTTAGGACGCCTGGGACATTAGGGACATGTGGGACATCTGGGACGCCTGAAACATTAGGGACATATGGGACATATGGGACATATGGGACGTCTGGGACGTCTGGGACGTTAAGGACATATGGGACGTTTAGGACGCCTGGTAGATTAGGGACATATGGGACATATGGGACATCTGGGACGTCTTGGACGTTAAGGATATATGGGACATCTAGGACGTCTGGGACGTTAGGGACATATGGGACAAGTGAAACATCCGGGACGCCTGGGACATTAGGGACATATGAAACATATGGGACATCTGTGACGTCTGGGACGTTAGGGACATATGGGACATCTGGGACGTCTGGGACGTTAGGGACATATGGGAAATCTGCGACGTCTGGGACGTTAGGGACATATAGGACATCTAGGACGTTTGGGACGTTGGGGACATATGGGACATCTAGGACGTCTAGGACGTTAAAGACATATGGGGCATCTCGGACGTCTGGGACGTTAAGGACATGTGGGACTTCTAGGACGTCTGGGACGTTAAGGACATATGGGACATCTGGGACGTCTGGGACGTTAGGGACATATGGGACATCTGGGACATATGGAACGCCTGGGACATTAGGGACATATGGGACCTATGAGACATATGGGACGCCTAGGACATTAAGGACATATGGGACATCTGAGACGTCTGGGACGTTAGGGACATATGGGACATCTGGGACGTCTGGGACGTTAGGGACATATAGGACATCTAGGACGTCTGGGACGTTAAAGACATATGAGACATTTAGGACGCCTGGGACATTAGGGATATATGGGACGTATGGGACATTTGGGACGCCTGGGACATTAAGGACATATGGAACATATGGGACATCTGGGACGTCTGGGACGTTAGGGACATATGGGACATCTGGGACGTCTGGGACGTTAAGGACATATGGGACATCTAGGACGTTTGAGAGATTAGGGAAATATGGGACATATAGGACCTCTGGGACGTCTGGGACGTTAGGGACATATGGGACGTCTGGGACGTCTGGGACGTTAGGGACATATAGGACATCTAGGACGTTTGGGACGTTGGGGACATATGGGACATCTAGGACGTCTGGGACGTTAAAGACATATGGGGCATCTCGGACGTCTGGGACGTTAAGGACATGTGGGACATCTAGGACGTCTGGGACGTTAGGGACATATGGGACATCTGGGACGTCTGGGACGTTAGGGACATATGGGACATCTGGGACATATGGAACGCCTGGGACATTAGGGACATATGGGACTTATGAGACATATGGGACGCCTAGGACATTAAGAACATATGGGACATCTGAGACGTCTGGGACGTTAGGGACATATGGGACATCTGGGACGTCTGGGACGTTAGGGACATATAGGACATCTAGGACGTCTGGGACGTTAAAGACATATGAGACATTTAGGACGCCTGGGACATTAGGGATATATGGGACGTATGGGACATTTGGGACGCCTGGGACATTAAGGACATATGGAACATATGGGACATCTGGGACGTCTGGGACGTTAGGGACATGTGGGACATCTGGGACGTCTGGGACGTTAAGGACATATGGGACATCTAGGACGTTTGAGAGATTAGGGAAATATGGGACATATAGGACCTCTGGGACGTCTGGGACGTTAGGGACATATGGGACGTCTGGGACGTCTGGAACGTTAAAGACATATAGGACATCTAGGACGTCTGGGACGTTAGGGACATATGAGATATCTAGGACGCCTGGGACATTAGGGACATATGGGACATATTGGATAGCTGGGACGTCTGGGACGTTAAGGACATATGGGACATCTGGGACGTCTGGGACATTAAGGACATATGGGACATCTAGGACGTCTGGGACGTTAAGGGCATATGGGACATCTGGGACGCCTGAAACATTAGGGACATATAAAACATATAAGACATCTGGGACGTCTGGGACGTTAGGGACATATGGGACAGCTTAGACGTCTGGGACGTTAAGGACATATAAGACATCTAGGACGTCTGGGACGTCTGGGACGTTAAGTACATATGGAACATTTAGCTCGCCAGGGACATTAGGGACACATGGGACATATGGGACATTTGGGACGTCTGGGACGTCTGGGACGTTACGGACATATGGGACATTTAGGACGCTTGGGACATTAGGGACATATGGGACATATGGGACATCTGGGACGTCTGGGACGTTAGCCACATATGGGACATCTGGGACGTCTGGGACGTTAGAGACATATGGGGCATCTGGGACGTCTGGGACGTTAAAAACATATGGGACATCTAGGACGTCTGGGACGTCTGGGACGTTAAAGACATATGGGACATTTAGGACGCCTGGGAAGTAGTAGAGATGGGCCGGTTCTGGGCCACCCCATGTCGTTTCTGGACCACCTTGCGGCTGACGCAGTATTGCGCAATCTCAAGCTCGCCAAACCAAATGTCAAAGGTCATCGGTGTCTGTCAGTCACCAAAGATCTATCTTTCTCTCTTTAACACATAGGGTTCTACAAAAAAACCATCTTTTTCTCTCTAACTCAAACGAGCCCGGGAGGGGGGGGGCAAAGCCCCAGTCGCCATATTGTGGGGTCCTCGTGTGCAAGTTCGGGAGCGGAGTAAGTTTCAAGGTCACACCAACCGCGAGGGGCAGAGCTCCAGCCGCCGGGGGCTCGCATCAGGTGTTTTGTATATTTAAAGCTAATTTATTCCAGCGCTGCGGTTAACTATCAAATTTTGATGAGCGTGGGAACCGGAAGTGAAACCGCAAAGGTGCCATCTTTATTATCTGAGTGTCATCTTCATAATGCCAAATGTCAAAGTTCATCGGAGTCTGTGCCGCCATATTGTGGGGCCCCCTTGAGCAAGTTAGAGGCCGGAAAAAGCCTCAGCCGCCGGACCCGGGGGCAAAGCCCCAGCAGCCGGGTCCCCTTGTGCAAGTATATATTTTCGGGTAAATTTTTATTGTAAAAATGTAAGATATTGCGTAACATGTTCTGGATATTGCGCAACACCAACCTCGAGGGGCAGAGCCCCAGCCGCCGGACCCCCATGTTTAAGTATATATTTTCGGGTAATTTTTTAAAGCCAAATATCAAAGTTCATCGGTATCTGTCAGACAGCCGCCGGGCCCGCATGCGCAATATTAACCCTAGGCCAAATGTCAAAGATTACCGGAGTCTGTCAGACTCCAAAAATCTATCTTTCTTTCTCTAACACATAGGTTTCTACAAAATCCATCTTTCTCTCTTTAACACATAGTTTCTATAGGTATCTCTATCTACATAACATAAAAATGCAGGATCGGAGGAAGTTTCAAGGTCACATCAACCACAGAGGGCAGAGAGGACGCAAAGGTCATCTTGCCATCGTGGAAACCGGTTTCAAAAGTCGTTAGATGTGAATAACATCCCCTAAACATCAACTCCGGGGCCCCATGTCCAAGTATATATTTTCGGGTAAATTTTTTAAAGCCAAATGTCAAAGTTCATCGGAGTCTGTCAGACCCCGGGGGCAATGCAAATTTAAGGCTAATCTATTCCTTAATGTAAAAAATAGCGCCGTGGCTAACTGACAAATTTTGATGAGCGTGGGAACCGGAAGTGAAACCGCAAAGGTGTAATCTCCATTATCTTGAGTGTCATCTTCATAAAGCCAAATGTCAAAGTTGATCGGAGTCTGTCCGCCGGGGCCTCCATGCACAAGTTCGGGAGCGGAGAAAGTTTCAGCCGCCGGAGCCCGCATGCGCACACCAACCTCGGGGCAAAGCCCCAGCCGCCGGGGCCCCCTTGAACAAGTTAGGGGATGGAGGAAGTGTCAAAATAGCATCTTCATTATCTTAAGTGACATCTTCATTATCTTAAGTGTCATCTTCATAAAGCCAAATGTAAAAGTTTATCGGAATCTGTCAGACACCTGGGTAGAGCCCCAAGTCCCCTTGAGCAAGAACATCAACCCCGAGGGGTAGAGCCCTAGCCACCGGACCCCCATGTCCAAGTATATATTTTCGGGTAAACTTTTTAAAGCCAAATGTCAAAGTTCATCGGAGTCTGTCAGACTTCGGGGCAGAGCCCCAGTCGCCATATTGTGGGGCCCCCTTGAGCAAGAACATCAACCCCGAGGGGCAGAGCCCTAGCCACCAGACCCCCATGTCCAAGTATATATTTTCGGGTAAAAATGCAGGAGCGGAGGAAGTTTCAAGGTTACACCAACCCCGGAGGGCAGAGAGGACGCAAAGGTGTCATCTTCATTATCTTGAGTGCCATCTTCATTATCTTGAGTGTCATCTTGTCAACTTGGAAACCGGGTAAAAAGTCACTAGATGTGAATAACATCCCCTAAACATCAACTCCGGGGCCCCATGTCCAAGTATATATTTTCGGGTAAATTTTTTAAAGCCAAATGTCAAAGTTCATCGGAGTCTGTCAGACCCCGGGGGCAATGCAAATTTAAGGCTAATCTATTCCTTAATGTAAAAAATAGCGCCGTGGCTAACTGACAAATTTTGATGAGCGTGGGAACCGGAAGTGAAACCGCAAAGGTGTAATCTCCATTATCTTGAGTGTCATCTTCATAAAGCCAAATGTAAAAGTTTATCGGAATCTGTCAGACACCGGGGTAGAGCCCCAAGCCCCCTTGAGCAAGAACATCAACCCCGAGGGGTAGATCCCTAGCCACCGGACCCCCATGTCCAAGTATATATTTTCGGGTAAACTTTTTAAAGCCAAATGTCAAAGTTCATCGGAGTCTGTCAGACTCCGGGGCAGAGCCCCAGTCGCCATATTGTGGGCCCCCCTTGAGCAAGAACATCAACCCCGAGGGACAGAGCCCTAGCCACCGGACCCCCATGCCCAAGTATACATTTTCGGGTAAAAATGCAGGAGCGGAGGAAGTTTCAAGGTTACACCAACCCCGGAGGACAGAGAGGACGCAAAGGTGTCATCTTCATTATCTTGAGTGTCATCTTGTCAACTTGGGAACCGGGTAAAAAGTCACTAGATGTGAATAACATCCCCTAAACCTAAAAAATCGCGCATCAACTTAAGAGGCCCTCCAAGGGAGCTCTCAGGACGGAAGAGGCCCCCGCAGTGATGAGACCACCCCCCACCCCTCCACAGGGTGTACAATGTATGGAACAAACAATCAGGGGGTTGTATCTCGTAAACGGGTGTAAAAAATGGAAAACGGGTGAAAACATGGCACCCCCACACTACCTGTTAACCCCCATCTGGAAATGAAGCCATCTATGACATATTAAAAATTGAAAGTGCCCTTATGACAATTTTGTAAATTATATTTTCGAGCCGCAAGAACTGATAAACAGCCGAATGCCGAGTGGTTGAACACTAAAAGGGGTTGTATCTTGTAAACGGGTGGAAAAAATAAAAAACGGGTGAAAAAATGGCACCCCCACACTGCTTGTTAACCCCCATTTGGAAATGAAGCCATCTATAACATATTAAAAATTGAAAGTGCCCTTATGACAATTTTTGTAAATTATATTTTGGAGCTGCAAGAACTGATAAACAGCCGAATGTCGGGTGGCTGAACACTAAAAGGGGTTGTATCTCGTAAACGGGTGGGAAAAATGGAAAACGGGTGAAAAAATGGCACCCCCACACTACTTGATATTAAAAATTGAAAGTGCTTTTATGGCAATTTTTGAAGCTGCAAGAACTGATAAACAGAACATAATTAATAGGGAAACGACATTCTTGAACTTGCGACAACTAATATAAATAACAGTTATGTCGGCGCGCACACGTTTAATACAATTTTAAACGCCTGCCTATTGAGGCCTAGTTTTTTACAGGTTAATTTGTCGTAACCTAAATCATTCAACCCTTATCTTGTTGCACGGAGTGGGAGGAGTCGGCGCCCAGGAATCTGTGAGTAAGCCACATCCACATATTTTATGGACACCCGGGGTATACATATATTTTATATTCAAACCTGCTAGATGAAAGCGATCAATCCTATGCCGACAATAAAATTATCTAATTAATAACAGTTATAGGAGCGTCAATGTCACAAAACATTTAGCCTTAATTACAATTATTACGGAGCGCATAAAAATATAGCAAATGTAATTAACGTTCGCGGATATGCAATGCGGTGAAAGTGAATACTTGAACTGACCCCGGCAAAAATCGAATGTCGCGCTACGCTAAATTGCAAATATGTTTCTCAATGCAGCGGCATTAGTTATTATATATTTTGTTTTATGTACACGTTTATTTTAACTATGCATGGAATTACACCTCCTAAAATTGATACATTAATTCCTGAGCCATTTTTTTTATTTTTAACATTATTTAAGAACAATAGTCGAATGCTAGGTAAAGTTTCATAGCACAACTTAGTATTATAAGATTTTCGATATGCGCTTTAATCCTGTGTTTCTAAAGAGATTATTCACTGCTTGCTTTGTACAGTAAATATAAATTCATACTAGATGCATGTAATCCGCGCTCAAAAATGACATTTACATTTACATATAAAGTTGTTTTATTCCATTATATGATACACGTTAAACAAAGCGCAATAACAAATCGGTCTGGAATGATATAAACAAGCGGGTCAACCAATTTTTAAAATAAATATTTTTAAAAGTTGCCGTTTTTTATTACAGCTTATACTTCGGGGCATCAACAAAAAATTTTTCTTTTTACCTGGTAATAAAGCGCAATGGTGGTGTGTTTTTAAGCCCGCTAGTAACATACATTTAATGTTGTATAATATAATTTCAAAGAATCCTTGAAATAATAGGTTCATTGAAGAATACACACCAATTAAATCAAATACGAGACGCATACCGCAGTAAACGTCTACTTAAATTAATAATTTGAAGGGGCTTTTATCTTAAAATGTACTGCTCGGGTTTGCTTATTTTAATAGCATTAAATTAAAAGCAGGCGCAAATTGTTAAAGTTAGTAGACACGTTTTAACTAAAAAATATAAAACCTAAACTCATTATGTGTCCTATTTCTAATTTAAGGCGGTTTATATCGCACTTGACCTTCGACTCATAGAACAGGTGCACACTTTCGCTGCATTACGTGTTCGAGAATGTTAATTACATATATTAAAACAGGGACATTATAAACAAAATTTACTATGTAAAGCAATAAAATTAAAACACGAGATAAAGATGGGGAAAAAATTTGCTACAAAGATTTCTGCAGTTTATATCCGTGGGTGTGCAAATACGGTAAGTTTCCAGTTGGCCACCCGGATGTACACTTGTGCTCATAAAAATGGAATACACTTACTGTTTCACTGATGTGAAAAGTCGTATTATTCACATTATTAAATAAATTTTTTATACGATATAACCATTTTCTTTTAACTTAATACAACAAACAATTTCACTTTATCGATGTTTTAAGCCAACCGGTATTACAAAAATCAGTCCAACAGCAAGTGTATTCCATTTTTATGAGCACAAGTGTACATGTGGGAAAATTGCCCGCAACAACTCGAACAGGGAGCAGAGGGGCTAATTCAATGTATTGTATTGATACCTCAAGATTTATATCATCTCTGTTTTACCAATAAAACAAAATAAAAAATTGCTGTTCTCTCTCTCTCTGTCGTACAAGCGCTGTAAACTCCAATCAAGGGATATGTACTCGCACTGAAAACGAGAGAGCGGGCACATGGGTCATAGATGAGGTTAGGGCGGCTCTCAGCAAAGGATATCGCATCTTTAAAATTCAAGAAATATGGAAATATACGGTATGAACGGGTCTGTTTACAGAATTTATAGTCACATTTCTGAAAATTAAACAAGATGCATCACGATGACCTCAAGGTTGTTTAACTGAAGAACAGAAGCAGCAATATATAGACGATTATTTTCGAATCGAGAGTATACGACTGGCCCCGACTAAAATAGAAAGAAACCCTGGTTTACGCTCCTTGGCTAAACTTATGCTGAATTCGTTCTGGGGTAAGTTTGGTCAGCGGGAAAATCAGCCCAAGACAGAAATAATTACAGAGCCTGCTGAATTGTACTCGCTCCTAACCAACCCAGAAATCAATATCTGTCATATAAATCCTGTTAATGAAGAAACTATAATTGTTAATTGGGTACACAAAGAGCAAGCATCTGAGCCCCTATTGACTGTGAATGTGGCGATATCCTGTTTTACGACTGCGCTGTATAACGAGATGGAAAAATTGGGGGGAGAGGGTTTTGTACGGAGATACTGATTCACTCCAGTACATATCCAAGAAAAAATCACTATAAACCCCCATCGGGGAACTTCCTATGTGAAATAACCGATGCGCTAGAGGAATATGGACCAGGAAGTTATATAACTAATTTTGTAACAGGGGGACCTAAAACATACGCCTATGCGGTTTATTTGCCAGAAACAAGAAATATGCAGAGATTTGTAAATTTAAAGGTATTACCTTATCGCAGAAAAATCTTGAAAAAGTGAATATGTGTGTTTTAGAAGATCTAATAATCAATATGGGTAAAGACGACAAAGAGGTAATTCTGTTTGATAAAAACATTCGTACAACTATGAACCATACGATAGTAACAAAAGACGAATTTAAAACCTCTAAAATTACATTTAATAAACGCAGAATCATAGAAAATTACGATTCTGTGCCCTATGGGTACACCAAAAGATCAAAACTTGTTTAAACATAGTACCCCATGTTAGAAGTACTGATAGCCTCCAGAATATTTTGACAGTTCGCATGTTAGCAGGTTAACAGTTCGAAGCAGTTAACCATACGCTATATGAAAAACATTAAAAAACAGTGTTAAATTAGCCTAATATAACAGATAGCTACAGCTATATGGCACAGCCAGCTGTCATATACAGATATAATCAACAGGTCCGAAAATGTTTCGAACAGGTCTGGAGCAACCACCACTCAGTCCAACACAATCCCTTTGAATGTATCATGCTAAAACTTATTGTTATTGCGCGTTGTCTAACGTGTATTATTTACAGTTCTAAAGCACATAGACTTACATGGCGGTGGCTTTGTCTAACACGCAGTTGTATATGACACTAGAAAAAGTTATCATATTTAAATAAGAGGGTGTGCGAGTGTGTCGTTAACCTAAGAATCGCCTAGGTTTCTACAAGTTACTAAATTTACTATCTATCCAGCGTAAAAATATAAAGTCAGCTGTTGCTTAATTATGTGTTAGATTTGAAAATCACTGTCTATCTTGTGAAAAATATAGGAAATGTACGCAGCAGTGTCAAGTTCAATATGACCTACATTATGCGCATAAAATTAGAAAGGTTTGATTAATTATTATTGCGCCAATTTGCATAAGTATTTTATTTTAAATATGATTTTCTTCTTTGGAACAAGTTAATAGCATCGGAATTTTAGAAATCAAACCAGTTTTCAGAATAAGTGAAAAACATAGCCTAATCCGTGTGCCAATGCATGTATGTAATCAAGTCACCGTTGATACATCAAAATATAAATAATTTTAAAAATGCGTCAAGTTGTTTGAATTATTATGGTGATTAAATCATCTTGAATTACATTTCTCGTCGACATTTTAACCACTTTGACATGGTTTCTACCAGTATATACCGGCACATATTCCCTGTATTCAATTAAAAAGTACACATCAAAGCATTGCGAGTATTTGCTGTGCAAACAATTGTACCACAAACCTGGTTATCCGAAAGTAAACACAGTTCTAGGCCAAGGTAATATAATTGAGATAAACGCTGTACTTAATACGTACTCCGGTCGGGCATACATCTTTTAATCACTATATGTTATATAAACGAAAGACATTTATGATAGATATGTGTTTCGTTTGTGTAAAACCTGAATATTTAGCAGTTTAGTTAATACTTTTATTTTTAACAATAATACATGTATGTTTTAACGAAAAAAATACAATTATATTTTCAATATTGTTCGCTGTTAGGGTTATGATGCGTGTTTGTGTTCATAAAACAGTTGTTCAAAAATATTTAAACATGACAGACAGACTGTGATTGCTATTCAACATTCCTCTATTATGCGCCTCCTCTTTTTGTTCTTGACGCTTCAGTTCTTTGATAATCGCTGATGAGGCATTAGATGCAAGAACCGGGGCCCTAGCGTATGCGTTTCACCTGTTGCAAGAGTTTTTCTTTATTAGGGCCGGGCAACGCACGTCGAACGGCGAGCGGCCGTTGGGAGAGATGCAAGGGAAAGATGCAAACTAAATCGGAAGACGTTCCTCCTTACACAGACAGACAGACAAACAGACAGACAGATGCTCTCTGCTCTCGGTAAACCTTCTTGGTTTGAACCTGTCTGTCTGTATAGCTGTCTGTCTGTTTGTCTGTCTGTCTATTTGTCGGCCGTTGGGAGAGATGCAAGGAAGAGATGCAAACTAAATCGGAAGACTTTCCTCCTTATTGTTTTACACAAATGTGTTCTTATACAATATAGTTGTTTAATGTAATTGTGCATGTATCGATTTTTTCCTGAAAACAACAGTATCCTAGACGACACGTTTTCCTGTAAAAAATCTCAAAATATGTAATATTAAACAGACAACAAATCGTTTACAATAGAATTTGGAAGAGAATCTGTTATTTTAATCTGCTTCTGATGTTACTGTTTCTATTTATAAGAATTATTATGTTTAGGTCTTAGATTAGTGTATCACTAATAATCATAACAATATACATTTGTGAAAATAAATATGATAAAAGAAGCAGAATAAATACCATTCCACTGGGTCATTATTCCTTAGAACTGCAAAATGAATAAAACACCTTTATAAAAGTTGTTTTTTTATTTATCTTTAATTATACATTTCGGGAGCAGATACATATTGCATCACATGGTGTTTGTGAAAATGATAAACATTGGATAAGGCGCAGTAACAAAAAGATTGTGAATGATGCATGCATGCCGGTTTTGAAGTAGGCAGTGCCGGTTGTTCTTCTATCTCAACGATGTGTTTGTTGGTGTAATTTCTTAAAAATGCGGCCTTTTCACGTCCTATTTTGTCTAAAACGTATACATGTATAAAATTAAAAAAATATATATATTATGCATCAGCCAATTATTGCGCTAGAGAGATGTTGTTGTTGTCATCTCTGTCTTCGAGGAGATAGTAACAGATGGGTAGGCGGACATCACCATAAATCATATACGATTTTCTTCACACATTTACGTTCTAATCCAAAAAATTTAAATGCTCTTCTGTGGGCTTCATCACGCAGTCATAAAACCAATCCCACCCGTCTGGCAGTCGTAGCTTTGTATGAGTATTAAAGTCCGGATGCCCATCTAGCGTAACCGGCGGTAAGCGGCGAGCGGCCGTTGGGAGAGACAGAGACAGACAGACAGACGGACAGACAGACAGACAGACAGACAGACAGACAGACAGACAGACAGCTATACAGACAGACAGGTTCAAACCAAGAAGGTCTACCGAGAGCAGAGAGCATCTGTATGTCTGTCTGTGTAAGGAGGAACGTCTTCCGATTTAGTTTGCATCTTTCCCTTGCATCTCTCCCAACGGCCGCTCGCCGTTCGACGTGCGTTGCCCGGCCCTAATAAAGAAAAACTCTTGCAACAGGTAAACCGCATACGCTAGGGCCCCGGTTCTTGCATCTAATGCCTCAGCAGCGATTATCAAAGAACTGAAGCGTCAAGAACAAAAAGAGGAGGCGCATAATAGAGGGAATGTTGAATAGCAATCACAGTCTGTCTGTCATGTTTAAATATTTTTGAGCAACTGTTTTATGAACACAAACACGCATCATAACCCTAACAGCGAACAATATTGAAAATATAATTGTATTTTTTGGTTAAAACATACATGTATTATTGTTAAAAATAAAAGTATTAACTAAACTGCTAAATATTCAGGTTTTACACAAACGAAACACATATCTATCATAAAATGTCTTTCGTTTATATAACATATAGTGATTAAAAGATGTATGCCCGACCGGATTACGTATTAAGTACAGCGTTTATCTCAATTATATTACCTTGGCCTGGAACTGTGTTTACTTTCGGATAACCAGGTTTGTGGTATAATTGTGTGCACAGCAAATACTCGCAATGCTTTGATGTGTACTTTTTAATTGAATACAGGGAATATGTGCCGGTATATACTGGTAGGAACCATGTCAAAGTGGTTAAAATGTCGACGAGAAATGTAATTCAGGATGATTTAATCACCATAATAATTCAAACAACTTGACGCATTTTTAAAATTATTTATATTTCGATGTATCAACGGTGACTTGATTACATACATGCATTGGCACAGAGATTAGGCTATGTTTTTCACTTATTCTGAAAACTGGTTTGATTTCTAAAAATCTGATGCTATTAACTTGTTCCAAAGAAGAAAATCATATTTAAAATAAAATACTTAGGGCCGATTTCATAATCAAATTTAAAGCTTCATTTAACTAAAGTGACATTAGAATGTGCATAGTGATATGTGTTACGTATGGTATCATTCACATTCTAACATTACTTTAGTTAAAATTAGATTTAAAATTGATTATGAAATCGGCCTTTACGCAAATTGGCGCAATAATAATTAAGCAAACCTTTCTAATTTCATGCGCATAATGTAGGTCATATTGAACTTGACACTGCGGCGTACATTTCCTATATTTTTCACAAGATAGACAGTGATTTTCAAATCTAACACATAATTAAGCAACAGCTGACTTTATATTTTTACGCTGGATAGATAGTAAATTTAGTAACTTGTAGAAACCTAGACGATTCTTAGGTTAACGACACACTCGCACACCCTCTTATTTAAATATGATAACTTTTTCTAGTGTCATATACAACTGCGTGTTAGACAAAGCCACCGCCATGTAAGTCTATGTGCTTTAGAACTGTAAATAATACACGTTAGACAACGCCCAATAACAATACGTTTTAGCATGATACATGCAAAGGGATTGTGTTGGACTGAGTGGTGGTTGCTCCAGACCTGTTCGAAACATTTTTGGACCTGTTGATTATATCTGTATATGACAGCTGGCTGTGCCATATAGCTGTAGCTATCTGTTATATTAGCCTAATTTAACACTGTTTTTTAATGTTTTTCATATAGCGTATGGTTAACTGCTTCGAACTGTTAACCTGCTAACATGCGAACTGTCAAAATATTCTGGAGGCTATCAGTACTTCTAACATGGGGTACTATGTTTAAACAAGTTTTGATCTTTTGGTGTACCCATAGGGCACAGAATCGTAATTTTCTATGATTCTGCGTTTATTAAATGTAATTTTAGAGGTTTTCCATATGTCCCTAACGTCCCAGACGTCCCAAATGTTCCATATGTCTCTAACATTACAGACGTCTTAGACGTCCCAGATGTCCCATATGTCCCCAACGTCCCAGACGTAGTAGTGTCCCATATGTCAATAACGTCCCAGACGTCCCAAATGTCCCATATGTCCCTAACGTCCCAGACGTCCTAGTGTCCCATATGTCAATAACGTCCCAGACGTCCCAAATGTCCCATATGTTCCTAACGTCCCAGATGTCCCATATGTCCCTAACGTCCCAGACGTCTTAGACATCCTAGATGTGTCATACGTTCCTAACGTCTAAGACGTCCTAAGTGTCCCATATGTTCCTAACGTCACAGGCATCCTAGATGTCCCATATGTCTATAACGTCCCAGACGTCCCAGACGTCCTAGATGCCCATTATGTCCCTAACGTCCCAGACGTCCTAGATGTCCTATATGTCCCTAACGTCCCAAACGTCCTAGACGTCCTAAATGTCCCATATATACATAACGTCCCAGACGTCCTAGATGTCCCACATGTCCCTAACGTCCCAGACGTCCCAGGCGTCCCAGATGTCCCATATGTCCCTAACGTCCCAGACGTCCTAGATGTTCCATATGTCCCTAACGTCCCAGACGTCCGAGATGTCCCATATGTCTCTAACGTCCCAGACGTCCCAGATGTCCCATATGTCTCTAACGTCCCAGACGTCCTAGTGTCCTAGATGTCCCATACGTTCCTAACGTCACAGGCATCCTAGATGTCCCATATGTCTATAACGTCCCAGACGTCCTAGATGTCCCATATGTCTCTAACGTCCCAGACGTCCCAGATGTCCCATATGTCCCTAACGTCCCAGACGTCCTAGTGTCTTAAATGTCCCATATGTTCCTAACGTCACAGGCATCCTAGATGTCCCATATGTCTATAACGTCCCAGACGTCCTAGATGTCCAATATGTCCCTAACGTTTCATACGTCCAAGATGTCCTATATGTCCCTAACGTCCCAGACGTCCCAGATGTCCCATACGTCCCAGACGTTCTAGATGTCCCATATGTCTCTAACGTCCCAGACGTCCTAATGTCCCATATGATTCTAACGTCCCAGACGTCCCAAACGTCCCAGGTGCCCCATATGTCCCTAACGTCCCAGACGTCCTTGTGTCCCGTATGTCCCTAACGTCCCAGACGTCCCAAATGTCCCATATGTCTCTAACGTCCCAGACGTCATAGACGACCCAGATGTCCCATATGTCCCTAACTTCCCAGACGTCCTAGTGTCCCATATGTCCCTAACGTCCCAGACGTCCCAAATGTCCCATATGTCCCTAACGTCCCAGACGTCCTAGATGTCCTATATGTCCCTAACGTCCCAGATGTCCCATATGTCCCTAACGTCCCAGACGTCTTAGACGTCCTAGGTGTCCCATACGTTCCTAACGTCCAAGACGTCTTAAATGTCCTATATGTTCCTAACGTCACAGGCATCCTAGATGTCCAATATGTCTATAACGTCCCAGACGTCCTAGATGCCTCATATGTCCCTAACGTCCCAGACGTCCTAGATGTCCTATATGTCCCTAACGTCCCAGACGCCCCAGATATCCCATACGTCCCTGACGTACTAGATGTTCCATATGTCCCTAACGTCCCAGATGTCCCAGACGTCCAGCTTGACCCATATGTCCCTAACGCCCCAGACGTCCTAGATGTCCCATATGTTCCTAACGCCCCAGACGTCCCAGACGTCCTAGATGTCCCATATGTCCCTAACGTCCCAGACGTCCTAGTGTCCCATATGACCCTAACGTCCCAGACGTCCCAAACGTCCCAGGTGCCCCATATGTCCCTAACGTCCCAGACGTCCTAGTGTGCCATATGTCCCTAACGTCCCAGACGTCCCAAATGTCCCATATGTCTCTAACGTCCCAGACGTCATAGACGTCCCAGATGTCCCATATGTCCCTAACGTCCCAGACGTCCTAGTGTCCCATATGTCCCTAACGTCCCAGACGTCCCAAATGTCCCATATGTCCCTAACGTCCCAGACGTCCTAGATGTCCCATATGTCCCTAAGGTCCCAGACGTCGTAGATGTCCCATATGTCCCTAACGTCCCAGATGTCTCATATGTCCCTAACGTCCCAGACGTCGTAGATGTCCCATATGTCCCTAACGTTCCAGACGTCCCAGATGTCCCATACGTCCCAGACGTCCTAGATGTCCCATATGTCACTAACGTCCCACACGTCCCAGGCGTCCCAGAAGTCCCATATGTCTCTAACGTCCCAAATGTCCCAAATGTCCCATATGTCCCTAAGGTCCCAGACGTCCTAGATGTTCCATATGTCCCTAACGTCCCAGACGTCCGAAATGCGCCATATGTCTATAACGTCCCAGACGTCCCAGATGTCTCATATGTCCCTAACGTCCTAGACGTCCTAGTGTCATAGATGTCCCATACGTTCCTAACGTCCAAGACGTCTTAAATGTCCCATATGTTCCTAACGTCACAGGCATCTTAGATGTCCCATATGTCTATAACGTCCCAGACGTCCTAGATGTCCTATATGTCCCTTACGTCCCAGACGTCCCAGATGTCCCATACGTCCCAGACGTCCTAGATGTCCCATATGTCTCTAGCGTCCCAGACGTCCTAGTGTCCCATATGACCCTAACGTCCCAGACGTCCCAAAGGTCCCAGGTGCATCGTATGTCCCTAACGTCCCAGACGTCCTAGTGTCCCATATGTCCCTAACGTCCCAGACGTCCCAAATGTCCCATATGTCTCTAACGTCCCAGACGTCTTAGACGTCCCAGATGTCCCATATGTCCCTAACGTCCCGGACGTCCTAGTGTCCCATATCTCCCTAACGTCCCAGACGTCCCAAATGTCCCATATGTCCCAAATGTCCCATATGTCCCTAACGTCCCAGACGACCTAGATGGCCTATATGTCCCTAACGTCCCAGATGTCCCATATGTCCCTAACGTCCCAGACGTCTTAGACGTCCTAGATGTCCCATACGTTCCTAACGTCCAAGACGTCTTAAATGTCCTATATCTTCCTAACGTCACAGGCATCCTAGATGTCCAATATGTCTATAACGTCCCAGACGTCCTAGATGCCCATATGTCCTTAACGTCCAGACGTCCTAGATGTCCTATATGTCCCTAACGTCCCAGACGCCCCAGATGTCCCATACGTCCCAGACGTACTAGATGTTCCATATGTCCCTAACGTCCCAGATGTCCCAGACGTCCTGCTTGACCCATATGTCCTAACGTAACAGACGTCCTAGATGTCCCATATGTTCCTAACGCCCCAGACGTCCAGACGTCCTAGATGTCCCATATGTTTCTAACGTCCCAGACGCCCTAGATGTCCCATATGTCCCTAACGTCCCAGACGTCCCAGATGACCCATACGGCCCATAGGTCCTAGATGTCCCATATGTCCTCATATGTCCCTAACGTCCCAGACGTCCCAGACGTCCCAGATGTCCCATATGTTCCTAACGTCCCAGACGTCCTAGTGTCCCATATGTCCCTACGTCGCAGACGTCCAGATGTCCCATATGTCCCTAACGTCCCAGACGTCTTAGACATCCTAGATGTCCCATACGTTCCTAACGTCCAAGGCGTCTTAAATGTCTCATATGTTCCTAACGTCACAGGCATCCTAGATATCCCATATGTCTATAACGTCCCAGACGTCCCAGATCTCCTAGATGTCCCATATGTCCCTAACGTCCCAGACGTTCTAGATGTCCTATATGACTCTAACGTCCCAGACGTCCCAGATGTCCCAAACGTCCCAGACGTCCTAGATGTCTCATATGTCCCTAACGTCCCAGACGTTCCAGACGTCCTAGATGTCCCATATGTCCCTAACGTCTCAGACGCCCTAGATGTCCTATATGTCCCTAACGTCCCAGCCGCCCCAGATGTCCCATACGTCCCAGACGTACTAGATGTTCCATATGTCCCTATCGTCCAGATGTCCCAGACGTCCTGCTTGACCCATATGTCCCTAACGTCCCAGACGTCCTAGATGTCCCATATGTTCCTAACGCTCCAGACGTCCCAGACGTCCTAGATGTCCCATATGCCCTAACGTCCCAGACGCCTTAATGTCCTATATGTCCCTAACGTCCCAGACGTCCTTGATGTCCCGTACGTCCCAGACGTCCTAGAAGTCCTATATGTCTCTAACGTCCCAGACGTCCTTGATGTCCCATATGTCCCTAACGTCCCAGACGTCGTAGATGTCCCATATGTCCCAGACGTCCTAGATATCCCATATGTCTCTAACGTCACGGACGTCCTAGTGTTCCATATGACCCTAACGTCCCAGACGTCCCAGACGTCCCAGATGTCCCATATGTCCCTAACGTCCCAGACGTCCTAGTGTCCCATATGTCCCTAACGTCCCAGACGTCCCAAATGTTTCATATGTCTCTAACATCCCAGACGTCTTAGACGTCCCAGATGTCCCATATGTCTTCAACGTCCCAGACGTCCTAGTGTCCCATATGTCAATAACGTCCCAGACGTCCCAAATGTCCCATATGTCCCTAACGTCCCAGACGTCCTAGTGTCCCATATGTTAATAAAGTCCCAGACGTCCCAAATGTCCCATATGTCCTTAACGTCCCAGATGTCCCATGTGTCCCTAAGGTCCCAGACGTCCTTGATGTCCCATACGTCCCAGACGTCCTAGATGTCCCATATGTATCTAACGTCACGGACGTCCTAGTGTTCCATATGACCCTAACGTCCCAGACGTCCCAGACGTCCCAGATGTCCCATATGTCCCTAACGTCCCAGACGTCCTAGTGTCCCATATGTCCCTAACGTCCCAGACGTCCCAAATGTTTCATATGTCTCTAACATCCCAGACGTCTTAGACGTCCCAGATGTCCCATATGTCTTCAACGTCCCAGACGTCCTAGTGTCCCATATGTCAATAACGTCCCAGACGTCCCAAATGTCCCATATGTCCCTAACGTCCCAGACGTCCTAGTGTCCCATATGTCAATAAAGTCCCAGACGTCCCAAATGTCCCATATGTCCTTAACGTCCCAGATGTCCCATGTGTCCCTAACGTCCCAGACGTCCTTGATGTCCCATACGTCCCAGACGTCCTAGATGTCCCATATGTATCTAACGTCACGGACGTCCTAGTGTTCCATATGACCCTAACGTCCCAGACGTCCCAGACGTCCCAGATGTCCCATATGTCCCTAACGTCCCAGACGTCCTAGTGTCCCATATGTCCCTAACGTCCCAGACGTCCCAAATGTTTCATATGTCTCTAACATCCCAGACGTCTTAGACGTCCCAGATGTCCCAAATGTCCCCAACGTCCCAGACGTCCTAGTGTCCCATATGTCAATAACGTCCCAGACGTCCCAAATGTCCCATATGTTTCTAACGTCCCAGACGTCCTAGTGTCCCATATGTCAATAAAGTCCCAGACGTCCCAAATGTCCCATATGTCCTTAACGTCCCAGATGTCTCATATGTCCCTAACGTCCCAGACGTTCTAGATGTCCCATATATCTATAACGTCCCAGACGCCCCAGATGTCCTTGATGTCCCATACGTCTCAAACTTCCTAGATGTCCCATATGTATTTAACGTCTCAGACGTCCTAGAAGTCCCAAATGTCCCTAACGTCCCAGAAGTCCTAGATGTCCCATATGTCCCTAACGTCCCAGACGTCCCAGACGTCCTAGATGTCCCATATGTCCCTAACGTCCCAGACATCCCAGACGTCCTAGATGTCCCATATGTCCCTAACGTCCCAGACGCCATAGATGTCCCACATGTCCCTAACGTCCCAGACGTCCTAGATGTCCCATATGTCCCTAACGTCCCAGCCGTTCTAGATGTCTCATATGTTCCTAAATTCCCAGACGTCCCAGACGTCCTAGATGTCCCATATGTCCCTAACGTCCCAGACGCCCTAGATGTCCTATATGTCCCTAACGTCCCAGACGTCCCGGATGTCCCTTATGTCCCTAACGTCCAAGACGTCTTAAATGTCCCGTATGTCCCTAACGTCCCAGACGTCTTAGACGTCCTAGATGTTCCATAGGTTCCTAACGTCCAAGACGTCTTAAATGTCCCATATGTTCCTAACGTTACAGGCATCCTAGATGTCCCATATTTTTATAACGTCCCAGACGTCCCAGACGTCTTAGATGTCCCACATGTCCCTAACGTCCCAGACGTCTTATATGTCCCTAACGTCCCAGACGTCCCAGATGTCCCATACGTCTCAGACGTCTTAGATATCCCATATGTCCCTAACGTCCCAGACGTCCCAGACGTCCCAGATGTTCCATATGTCCCTAACTTCCCAGATGTCCCATTTGTCCCTATCGTCCCAGACGTTCCAGATGTCCCATATGTCCCTAACGTCCCAGACGTCCCAGATGTCCCATATGTCCCTAACGTCCGAGACGTCGTAGATGTCCCATATGTCCCTAACGTCCCAGACGTCCTAGATGTCCCATATGTCCCTATCGTCCCAGACGTTCCAGATGTCCCATATGTCCCTAACGTCCCTGACGTCCCAGATGTCCCATATGTCCCTAACGTCCCAACCGTCGTAGATGTCCCATATGTCCCTAACGTTTCAGACGTCCTAGATGTCCCATATGTCCCTAACGTCCCAGACGTCCCAGACGTCCCAGAAGTCCCAGCCGTCCTAGATGTCCCATATATTTCTAACGTTCCAGGCGTCCTAGATTGCCCATATGTCCCTAACGTCCCAGACGTCCCAGATGCCTCATTTGTCTGTAACGTCACGGACGTCCCAGATGTCTCATATGTCCCACATGTCCCTATCGTCCCAGCCGTCTTAGATGTCCCATATTTCCTTAACGTCCCAGACGTCCCAAACGTCCTAGATGTCCCATATGTCCCTAACGCCCCAGACGTTCAAGATGTCCCATATGGCCCTAACGTCCCAGACGTCCCAGACGTCCTTGTTGTCTTATACGTCCCATACGTCTTAGATGTCCCATATGTATGTAACGGCCCAGACGTACCAGAAGTCCCATATGTCCCTAACGTCCCAGACGTCCTAGATGTCTTATATGTCCCTAACGTCCCAGACGTCCCAGATGTCCCATATGTCCCTAACGTCCCAGACGTCTTAGACGTCCTAGATGTCCCATACGTTCCTAACGTCCAAGACGTCTTAAATGTCCCATATGTTCCTAACGTCACAGGCATCCTAGATGTCCCATATGTCCCTAACGTCACAGACGTCCCAGATGTCAAATACGTTCCAGACGTCCAAGATCTCCCATATGTTCCTAACGTCCCAGACGTCCCAGACGTCCCAGATGTTTCATATGTCCCTAACGTCCCAGACGTCCTAGTGTAGCATATGTCCCTA
>CALNHX010008735.1:0-57221 GCA_940337035.1 Agriotes lineatus
GCCTTATTCAATCTTTCGTTGCACACTTGTACATACCCACATGATTGGAAAATTGCCAAAGTATGTCCAATTTTCAAAAAAGGAGATAAAACCAATATACTAAATTACAGACCTATATCCATATTACAATCGATATCCAAAGTATTTGAAACCATCTTATATAAAAAAATATTTTCCTTAGTAAAACCAGACATATCAGTTACTCAGCATGGATTCATACCCAATCGATCAACTGTCACTAATTTATATGCTTTCACTCAAGAAATATCTAAAACCTTGGACGATAATTTGCAAGTTGATGTTGTGTACACCGATTTCGCCAAGGCTTTTGATAAAGTGGATCACAAAATCTTAATTAAAAAATTATACTCCTTTGGATTTTCAAAAGAATTAACACTGTTTTTCACTTCTTACCTTAACAATAGAAGGCAACGTGTAGTTTATAAAAGCTGTATATCTAAAGAATATAATTCATCATCGGGTGTTCCTCAGGGTGCAAATTTGGGACCGTTATTATTTCTTTTGTTTATAAACGACTTACCAGCTGTCTTAGAATACTCAAAACATGCTCTGTTCGCAGATGATCTTAAAGTATGGAACGTAATAGAATCTGTTAACGACTGCCAATTACTTCAAAAAGATATTGAAAATATTTATCAATGGAGCCAAGAGAATAAGCTCTACTTCAATGTTAACAAATGTTCAACCATGACGTTCGCCAGAAAGAAATATTTTATTAGATATCCTTACAGTATAGATAACAATTTGCTTTCAGTCAAAAATGATGTCTTAGATCTAGGTGTTACGTTTGACAGTTCACTAACATTTTCTAAACATATCACCATATCTGTAAATAGTGCTCTGAAAATGTTAGGTTTTCTAATACGAAATAGTTTAAATTTCATAAATACTTCTACATTAATTAAACTTTATAATGCCTATGTGCGATCGAGGCTAGAGTTCTCTGCTGTTGTATGGTTTCCAGCATACAGTATTTATAAGGAGCAAATAGAAAAAGTTTGGGAATTACATCTGACAAACAGTGAAACACAATTGATACCTACATGATAAAAAGCAATCGGAAAAGTTTCTATTTCCTACAATAATAAGACCATCCGAAACGATACAACCTGCTCAAATCATATTTTTGTAAAAAAGAAACGTTCGGGTACAGATGCAAACAACTTTGGCTCTGTCGTAAAGACTTTTTACAACACTTTTCTTTATGTTTTGTGATGGTTGGAGTTAAAATGTAAGTACCTATTAGTGCTGGTTTTTTACGGTGTGTACTGATGTTTCAAAAGTATTTATTGTGCGTGTGATTAGTGTATCAAGAAAAGGTAACTGATTGTTTTGCTGTGTTTCTAATGTGAATTTGATGGAGGTTTCTTTACTGTTAATATGTTCAAGAAATTTGTCCACCTCATCCATATCATGAGGCCAAATTGCAAAAACATCATCGACATACCTCCACCAAAGTACTGGTTTGTTGGTGTATGTGTAGATATGTTGTTGTTCAAAGTCGTCCATAAAAATGTTACTAACAATAGAAGATAAAAGAAAACCCATCGCCATCCCGAAATCTTGTTGGTAAAATTCGAGGTTCGAGGTAGAACCAGGAGGTGTTCGATAATAGTGATTTATGGTATTAGTGGGTAATAGTAGATATTATCCACGAAAGGTGTTTGAACCTACTAGGCTTGCTCAGTAGATTTAATTACTTCGAGTGGATAATATGTAGTAACCCACGTATGCCATACAAAATGTTATGCAACAACCTAATAAATACCAAACAAGTATACATTTTTTATTGACAGTTGTGGAAAGTCAAAGTGACAAATTAATAAACAGCGAGCTAATGCATTTATAACCGACATGAATGAGTTAAGCAGTTGTAAGACACGTGTGGGTTATTTTGACAAATATCTGCCATAGTAAATACTGGGGTAATACATCTATACGTCTGCACTTTGTCACGACTGAAACTATACAAGAACTATATATGCAATTGTTATTCTTAATTTCAATGTTAACTTTAATCTTCTGGACTAGCAGTTGAGGATTTGTGCTTGTAAATAACTATTTTGGTCTTCTGGCATGTAAACAATACATTCACGCACAGTTGACGTCCACCATGGTGAGGTCAAATGAATAGCAAATTTTTAGCTTTCTGAGACCGTTAACACAAAAGTTGCTTTGTAGTAACAACGGGTATTTGCAGAAACGCTAGTTACGTAATTTTCAGTTAAAAAATACAACACTTTTGCACTTTACAGATAATTACGACTTTTATTTTTGACGTTTCAATGCGTTTTGATGCAGGGCCGACTTCAAAATTTACTGAAAGCTGCTGGCATGATGGCAACGATGGTTTTTATATTCGGAAGCAAAATTACAAATTTATAGAAAATGTAAAAAAAGATATGTGACCAAAAAAATTAATACAATACTCGTGCGTTAAGCATTTTATAGTATTCTGCATCGTAAACGCTCGTTTACTGACCTCTGTCTCTGAGGGTAAAGATCCTCTTTACGGATTGAGCCCGTTAGGATTGTAATACCATAGTATGTTGCTATGGTATTCATGATCAACAGCCCGTTATATTCAAAACGGGAGCAGCCCGTAAAGAAAAGTGGCAACGTCATTTGAATTTAATAATTTTTAAATTATAGATTTACCATTCGGAATACCACAAAACGTTGTACAATGATCGACTGTTACCACAAATTTACGTGCTCACACAGATAACAATCTCGCTAGCACTTGCACCAACTTCTGATAGTGTCATTTTGGTATATTTACGTTCCATTCAACAAAAGAAATTGATACAACGCTTCTTGTTTCCTGTGCTCATAATACTCCAAAAAAATAATCCGTTTTAAAGATAAGTTGCTCAACTTCATGAGGCTCTTTCGAAGAATATGCCATTTAAATCGTATATTGCTAAGACCGTGCGCAAAGATGCTTGACTACCCGTAAACAAATCTTCAAGTTTTTTTAGAAATTATAAAGGGTCACTTGTTGCTCTAAAACAAGATTATTTAAATATGTCAAAATTTATCTATTAATACGTTAAATATTTTATATCAAAAGCATTAAGGCTTACTTTTTTGTACATAACGCGTATTTCGAATAGCAGCCTCGAAGAAGTTATCAACGCAAGTAACAAATTTAGGATTTGCCGTTTTTTGGCTGGAGGTCAAAACTTTATTGGCTGAGATATAGATTTTACTAGATAATAATTAATGCTGTTTCAACTCCCTACAGTAACATTTTATATATAAAGTTTCATTAGCTAATTTAAACGCCTAGAAATTACGTCCCTCGCGAAATTCAACTGCATAAAATGGCACCATTAACACGTTTCCTTTAGAAATATGTTATTAATGAAACAGCAAGTTTCTTTGCACGACTTCCCAAATGCTTATTCGGCATCTTTCAAAAATTACTTTAGTTGTAACTTTTAACACCTAATAAAATTTAAATAAAAAGTTACCATTGTGCAACAGCGTCTAGATCAGCCAACACTATAATCTGTTTGTTTGTTTGTTACGGACAAAGTCTAGGCATACGAAGTATCAGATACCTTAGAAAACAACTATGGTCATATGGTAATCACCATATTTTAATTATACAGAGTGATTTTTAAGTTGATTCTTTCCTTTTACCAGGATATAAAGCTTAAAAAAATAAGCAATTTTTTCATTTGCCACTTTTGCGAAATATCAAAACAAACGGAGGTACAGGGTGTTAAAGTTTCAAATTAAGAACGCAGATATGCATGTTCAAACATAAAAAACAATTTAAACCCTTTAAGAAGCTTTATTTCAAGGGATAAAAAACAAACGCCTTTAAAGTAATGATTTAAACACTTGAGTTCTCTAAACAAAATATAAAACGAAGTTTAGAAAACAAAAATCCAATCACTACTCAAAACTAGAAATAACAAATATGAAAAAACGAAAAAAAGCAGGAGAAAATTAAATCTGAAAAGCGATTAAAATTTAGAATAGGAAATGAAGTGGCAGAAAAAAGCTCATTAAAAGCACTTTTTAAAAATACAGGGCTATACAGGGTGTTTCATTTAAATAAATAAAAGTAATTATATTTGCTAATTATGAGTTCTCCGTAAAGCTTTAATACTCAAAGCAGGAAAGGAGAACTATTTGAACATTTCATGTAATTACGTGTAAGCTTTCGGTATAGTGGCTTTCGTTTTTTAATCTGGATTAATTTGACCTTGGTATTAATTTATTCCTGCATTTATCGTTTTTGTCTTGTTTATTATTCCTTGTATCAAAACTGACTGAATTTATATTTTCTAAACCTAGTTTTGTGTTTTTATTTTTGGAGAGATGATGCGTTTAAATCATTATTTTAACGGCGTTTGTTTTTTATCCCTTGAAATAAAGCATCTTAAGTGGTTTAAATT
Organism: Agriotes lineatus; assembly: GCA_940337035.1. Taxonomy (NCBI): domain Eukaryota; kingdom Metazoa; phylum Arthropoda; class Insecta; order Coleoptera; family Elateridae; genus Agriotes; species Agriotes lineatus. Next base: position 4,434 of record CALNHX010008735.1, read on the forward strand.
GTTTTTTATGTTCAAACACGTATATCTGAAAAACCGTGGAACTTAGAAGTATCAAGTAACATATCAAAAAAAGCTCATTAAAAGGCCCTTTCAAAAAAAACAAAAATATACAGGGCGTTCCATTTAAAAAAAATCCAAATGATAAAATTTGCAAATACTATACCCTGTATAGCATTAACACCCAGATCCACCATTTTACACTTGAAAGATAGGTAGTTCACAAAAATCATAATTTTTCTTTCATTCGATTATTTTCTGTCGCTTACAGCAGTCGCCTGAAGTTCGGCATTTTTTTGCATAAAATCGTTAATATCTCCAAAACAGTTGACGTTAGACCCATACAACTTTATATAAAAATGATGAGTATTTTAATGCAACACTTTTAAGCTACCCAAATATTGGGCATTCCATTTAAAAAACAAGTAAGTTTGATTCGCCACACTTTCGTACCTACAACTTTTATATACACAATATTCATGTAACTCTCATAGTTTTAGAAATATCTTCCAGCCCCGCTTCGTTGCCGGAGACTGTATACTTTTTGCAGTATGCATTTTTTTTTATTATTATGGTGTTACAGATTTTTAGACGTCATAGTTACATTTAACGGAAATTGCCTTAAAATAACTATACATGTTGCCTAAAATTGTATGGAAGTTGGCAATTCCATGCATTGGAAACGGTTCAAAAATTCTTTGCCATAAGAGCGACCGAAATAGAAATGCAGTAACTACTTTGGTAGCTAGGCAAGAAGTAGCTATAGTACATACTTGTTTCCTAGCTATCAAAGTAAATATATCATTTTATATTGCGGTCGCTCTTATGGTAAAGAGTTTTTGAACATTTTCCACCTCATGGAATTGTTATGTTTCTTACACTTTTAGGCAACTAAGTTATGGTTATCCTATGCGAGACACCCTGTATGTTAGAGTAGTTGTCTTGAAATCAGTACATTTGATCTATTCGATCGTGACTGGCAATAATGGTGTTTTGTGTACTCGTGTAGTAATTCATCATTGTGATTGCTGCTAGCCCATTCTCTAACTACGTTTTCTCTTCCAATTTCATATTATTTCATGTAAGTAAAAATATTAGAACTCAGTTTAGCAAATTTGTTATATAATCTGAAGTAATACTATAAGTACTTCGATATTATCGGGTTATATGTCGATAACTTGTTGCACAATAATAAAAGAGTGTCAGTTTGACAGGTTAAATAGTCCGACCGCGTCAGCGGGAGGATTATTCTGTCAAACTGACACGATTTGTTATTGTGCAGGAAGTTTGAGACGTATAACCTGTTCGAAGTACGCATTGTATTCGATTTGATTATTTTGTGAGTAAATTTTAATATTAGGAACAAATAAATATTTTTTTATTATACCTGCATCAGAATCGCCGTTTAAAGCACGCCTGAGCGTGCGAATACAGGCGATTAAAGCTCGCCGAGCTTTAAAGGTAGTCAAGGAAACGATTGAATGCAACAACGGACATGGACGCGACAAAAACGTAAATAATTCTCGTAACTATAGTAGCAATATTATTATGCCCTCTCGATTTATCACGACAAAAATGATTTCCAAGTTTTTAGTGCGTAATTTATTTCCAGTATTGGAGGTATAATAAAAAATAGCGTAAAGTATTCGTGGATAACTGATCTTTAAAACACTTTCTCTATTTCGACCACTCCGGCTACGCCGTCGTGCTCGAAAACTCGCGCGTGTTTTAAAGACCTTGTTATCCACTCATACTTTAATATACTATATTAGCAGCTCGATTTGTTTGAATTAACCTAGCTGAAAGTCATCTCCATGAAAACAACATCAAGTTGACAAAAGTTATGTATTGCGTTGCCTAGTGAAGTTACTATAGTATAATCGATTTTGTATAATCGAAATTATACAAGATAACTTAACTAAATCCAGCCTTTTGATTGGTTGAAATCTCTACGAATAAAATAATCAAAATAATCAAACAACTTAACCCAACTCAAGTTCATTTTGCGTTTTGTTTTAGACAAACATGTAATAATACCAAACTCGTTGTTTTAGTTACAATGGATGCCACGCATAAATTTGATCATAATTTGCCTCATAAAACGACCAGGCAATTAAACAAATCAGTAAATAAAAAGGAAGTAGTTGCAAATTTACATTCACCAGAGATCATTCAAGAAACTATTAACAACATGGCTGATCACGCATTGAATATCGAACAGGAGGATCTTCATATAAAAGATGAATTACCCGATACATGTGCAGAGGATACGAGCCTCTTAGAAGAGCAGTTTGTTTGCAAAGTCTGTCAATATGAAGCTGAAGACGAGCCCAATTTCTTGGAGCATGTGATGACTCATACGGAACAATCATACTCATGTTCAATTTGTGAATATAAAACTGCTCAGAAATGCAGCTTAGTTAACCATTTGAAGACTCATACAGGTAAACAAAAATATTCTTGTTCTGTTTGCGAGTATGAAGCAGCACGAAAGCATGATTTAGTGAAACATATGAAGACGCATGGTAAAAAACCTTTTTCTTGTAACGTTTGTGAGTATAAAACGGCACAACAAAACGGTTTAGTTAGACATATGAGAACACATACAGGGGAAAATCCGTATCAATGTTCAAATTGCGAGTATAAATCAATACATAAAAGTTATTTAGCGAGCCATATGAAGAAGCATACAAAAGAAAAACCTTATGCATGTTCAATTTGCGAGTATAAATCAGCATACAAAGGTAATCTAGTATTCCATATGAGGATGCATAGAGGAGAAAGACCTTATGTATGTTCAATTTGCGGTCATAAATCAGTACATAAAGGTCTTTTAGCGAGCCATATGAAGACGCATACAGGAGAGAAACCGTATTCATGCATAGTTTGCGAATATAAAACGGCAATAAAAGCTAGCTTAGTTAACCACATGAGAACTCATACAGATGAAAAACCATTTGCATGTTCCATTTGTGATTATAAAGCAAGAAAGAGAGCTATGTTAATTTACCACATGAAGACACATACGGGCGAAAAACCTTTTTCATGTACTGTTTGTAACTATAATGCTACAGAGAAATCTAGCGTAGTTAGACATATGACAACACATACAGAAAAAAAACCATATTCTTGTTTCATGTGCACATACAAAGGGGCAAACAAAGGTAATTTAGTGAGACATATGAGAACACATACAGGAGAAAAACCGTATTCTTGTTCCATGTGCACATACAAAGCGGCAGACAAAGGTAATTTAGTTGCACATATGAAAACTCATACAGGAGAGAAACCGTATTTGTGTTCAGTATGTGATTTTAAAGCAGCACAAAAAAGGGATTTGCTTCGTCATCTGAGAACACATACTGGTGAGAAACCTTTCGCATGTTCTATTTGCGAATATAAAGTGACAAAGAAACGTATTTTAGATAAACATATGAAGAAACATATTGGAGAAAAACCTTAGAGCAAGAAGCTTCTGAGAGGTACTTTGTGCATGAGATTATCATGATTCTTGCAGTTACAGTCTTCAGAGACATTCCACCATCTCACATACTATATGGAAATATAAAACAAGACAGAAATCACTTAATGAGGCATTGGCGGAGGAAAAAGTAGGAGAAAAGGCAAAACCTCATTTGTGGTCTGTATATAAATACAAGACAGCACAATACATGATTAAATAAGGCATATAAATAGGTGCAAATAGTGGCATTTATGAACGATGTTGGAATGTATACTTGTTTGTTGTGCTTGCTAATTATTTGCAACATATTCAGTCTGTTCATGCTTATACTCATGTTCATACTAATTATTGACAAGCTTTCACAGACCTCACCAATTTTCCCTCCTTTGTTCCTATAACATTTCCAGGGGTGTAATTATTGACTTTGCTCGTTAATTAACCTAGGCACACATTATAGAATAGGACGTTGATGGAGTGGGGTTTGTAAAAGTTTAATTTTTGGCACTACTTGCTACGCCAAGGATAGTGTTGGCAACATCGCAAAATGCGTATGACTAACTTTACATCAGAGTTTATATTGCGGTCTTTAATGTGCAGATTTTGGAAATTTCCGTCTTAAACAGGCAGTTTAGATAAGTGTTTATTGTATTTAAGCCCTTGTTTGTTGGTTAAGATGGTCGATTTAGCTTTGTGTTTCTCTATTATTATCCAACCATAGTGGTTCACTTAATGTATAGAATTGTGTGTGATGAAAATACACTGGTAGTTACAAATTTAGCAAAATCACAACGCAAACCTTAAAAGACTCAGATTCAGAAGATTCCAGGGACTAATCCACCCTAGTAGAAGCATTTAGGGAGTTCCATGACGAATAGCCAAAACCCAACAGGGAGAAATAACGAAGATAAAGCTGTAAAGATGATTCATGAAGAGGATATCTACACCAAAATGGCGACGACTGGGCAGATTTCAAATTATGGTCTTGTTTTCAAGTAATTTTTGATTACTTTTTAGTACCTATTAATTTTGTGTAATATAAATACATCTATACGTTTTTTTGGTATGATTATCACACATAGGTAAGATATTTTTGTTAATCAGATAATGGACATGAAAATGTAAAAAAAAAATATAGTTAACAATATTTAAATCATAAGAATAAAAAATGTAGTCTTAGAATATTTCATAGTAATGTTAGGTCAATATCTAAATTTAACCAACAACATTGTAGTGTTAGCAAGGTCATCTTTAAATTTTTTGTGATAGTATATGTTTGGGTACAGATGTAGTTTTTGTTATATTAAATTCTAAAATAACGAACCATAATCCTGCTGTTGCAAGTTTCTGGCGGAAATGTTTCAGTAGTTTCAGTTACTAATTAGTGATAATTTCGTAAATTGACCATGTAGGATAGATATAATAAACTATATAAAATTAATTGAGACTTTAAGAGATTGCGATGCAATTTTAAATAATACCAATGAAATTGATAAAGTGGTTGAAAATTTTGAATGTACAGTATGGCTATTAATTTATAGTACTGAAAATTTCAACCTTTTTTTACTTAAAATAATATTTAATAATAAATTAACACTTAAGTATTAGCTTTACGAATAACATGTTCTAAGTGCCCTCCATTACGTTGGACGCACAATTCGTATCGTTTTTCCATATTTGTGGCCATATTTGAAAATAGAGGCTGTTGCATCTGTCGTATCGCTTCTGTAATTTTCTCTTTGAACTGCTGTATCGTCGACGGACAGCTTTACCTTTTCCGTGGTGTAGCACACTTCCAGTTCTTGTAAATTTGGTTATAATGTTCAGTACAATAGCCTTACTTGGTGCTTGTTTATTGAAATGCTCCGAAAATTGTTTGCGGGCGAATTTAATGCTTGGAGTATTTTCCCTACCTAAACCGTATGAGCGAAAATAGTGCTCAACTAAAAAGACTTTTTCTTCAGTAGATAACATTATTTACGAACTTGCAAACATATTAGTACATCTAACCAAACCCAAACGTTAATGTTTATGTCAAATAACAGTGTCAATTATTAGAGGTTTAGGCAAAAGTAGGCCTACCGTTTCAGTACTGTAAATTAATAGCCATACTGTATTATTATAAATGAAATAATTTTTTTTATTAAGTTAAAAGTTTTATTAAGTTCTAAATAACCAGTGTGGAAAAGGAAACTATGGATGACAAATGGTTTAAATACTTCTCTAAAGGTAAGATGTAAGTTATATCATCAATCCAAATTATACCCACATAATGAGCTAATTAGCCAAACAAATAATTGAAAATAAAACAATTCATGTGCATTGTGGACAGAGCTGGGCAGTAATTAATTACTTTTTAATTAAATTACTAATTAAATTCCTTTTTGTTTATTTGCCTTGGAATTGAATTACTTTTCAAAATGCGGCAATTGTAATTGGGAATTGCCATCTTTGTTAGAAAGTACTTGAAAATTACTTTTTAAAAGTAATTAATTACTGCATTCAATTACTTTCTTGTAATTAAATTACTCTAAAGTATTTAAACTACTTTATAGGTATTTGAATTACTTGTCGTAATTGAAATTACTCGAGGTAATTGAATTACTTTGTGGTATTTCAATTACTGAACTCGATAGGGTGCTAAATCTCCAGAACGCATAAATAAGATAAGGTCTTATTAAGTTACATATTAAGCAAATCGCAGGGTATTCCCCGCGCAATATAAGCCTAATTTATTATTTCCTCTGACGAGTCGAATAACAGCAACTTCTGCATTTTGTATGACGCGTCCACGAGCATTAGTGCGTGTATCTGTAGCTTGTAATAGTGACACTAATATTTATTGCGAGAGACGCTAAGTGTAAGACGCTATAAGAATATTTGCGGTAAGTACATTACAGATTACAATACCTACGGTAAAATAATAATTTTAAATAGCTTGATTAGACAATATTGGTTCATAGTGATTATTTATTCGTTTTAATTTGCATGTTTTAAACGATCCGTGCAAGTGTAACAGACGTTAAGTCCAGAAAACTACGTTTTTGAGTGAGGAATTGAATTAAACGGAAAAAATCCGATAACATTAAACAGCGAAAAACACATATAAAATGTACCTAATTGCAAAATCCCATGTCTGGTTGACTCAAAAATGCATTATGGCGTATGGTAATTTTAAACGCCGCCGCATAAGTTTACCGCATTCTTGCATTGAAAATTTTGTAAATTATCGATTCTTTGTCGCTTTCTTGCCTTGTAATGCTCATATGCTGCTTTGTATACTGGCACTAGTGCATAATTTTTGTGGACTGCTGTAGCATGTTAGCTTCGATTATTATTAAAAAACCCCTTGCTAATTACAAGACATTCAAATATTGGCTTCTTAATGATTTTACACAAAATTCCATTTAGTTTTTTAAAAGAACAGTGTATAGTGACCCAATTCACCTAATTTCAGATATTTTATTGCCCTAAACTTAAAATCAATAGGTATTATTAAAGATGTTAATAACCTGAACAATTTAATTGTCGAGCGTTCACAGTAATTTTCTTATTCAGTGTGTTCAAAAAGAAATTTCTGAAGGGTTGGCCATGGAATATAAAAGTATTGGCAACAGCAAGCTTTAGAATTCATTAACATAATCACTGTTGTTGCTGTCAGAAGTTTATATTATACGTTGATATCGCGATTGAAAATTCTAAAAATTGCCATATTCAACCCTTATGTAATTTCTTTTTGAACACGTAGTGTAAAGGTCACTTAAATGTAAAATGACTTCATTGTTACGTGCTTGAGCAAATGTCTTTTGTTTTAGTATCTAAACTACGAATTCTTATTTCAATCAGCCATTTACAACTAGGTTTATCAGTCATATGTCAACTTTCAACGGTCCCTGATCAACACCAAATTGATATTTTGTTTTAAAATTTCAGAAGTTACCTAATACATTTTTATAGCTATTTGTATTACTATGGAGGAAAATGTATCATTCCATCCCACAGATGTAGTTTAGTTCTTCAGAGTTTGCGAGAACAGTACCTAATCAATTTATTGTAATCATGCAAGGGATGAAATGACGTTTTAGTCCAGAGTTATACATACAACACTTTTACATTTTATGATGAGACTATTTCTTGTAATTAGCTGCATTCAAAAATATTTAAATATGAAAACCAGGAGGCTAGTTGATTTATTATTAATAATAATCACATTGTCTCCCGTCTCTAATGGCAATGGCAGTCAATGTATTATATTCCCTCCCACTGCCATTGGAAACCAACCAGGGACCCAAACGTATATTTTCCTTATACCCCTAACAGGCGACAGAAAATGTCACTTTTGTATAAAGGGGTAAAAAAAAGTATTTTCGAAGAGAGCCAACAAAAAATGCTCAAGTTGCGCCAATTGGATCGTTCTTCTACAAAATCTAAATAGAAATTAGCTGTCAAACGCTTAACCCATTAAGGACTGCTATAAGGATTTCAAGTCAAAAAGTTATCAACATTTAAAGTACACTTAAATATCATCTGAATAAAATAGTTTTGAAAAAGTTTCTGAATATTTTTTTACTATAATTTTAAGGATGTCTAAGAAATCATACGCTAGGCTTTCATAACAGGTATCTTTATTATTTCTTAAATATACATGCTAAGGTTTGGTATGGTATTCTATAAAGCAACTAATGTGCAACCCAACTTTACACTTTGTACATATATGTGTGCCTTCTTGCACTTGGCACATCTTCTCTGAGTAGGATTTTTGGCTAGCCAATGATCCTTCCTATCAAAACGCACTTCGTTTAGCACATTGGAATTTCTATGAGGAGCTACCATTCTTATCCTTGGAACGATTGGTGCTGATAGGATTGGTATTGTCACTCTTATAAAATCTAGTTGTGGAATTCCAGGCTCTATATATCTATATAACAGCCATGCATTCACTAGAGCTCCATTTATGCAAAAGCGCACGATTGGGCAGTACCATTTCTTGCTTCTAATGTTGACTCTATATGCACCTCTAAACTGATCAAAAAGATCAACACCACCCATTGAACTGTTGTATTCAGCAATTATTGACGGTTGTGGAACTTCAATTTTTTTTGATGTAGAACTATACCGCAAACATTTTGTTTCCGTTTGAGTCAAAACATCAGTACGATTTGTTGCCATGGTCACCTGGTTATTATCATGCCAACGGTAAAGTGTTATACCGCTTACTTCATCTTTCATAACATGATAGGAACCTCGATTCTGCTTCTTTAAATCTTTCAATGGTGCTTTCTCAATCCTGTCGGCTCGTATAGTCCCTGTGATATAAATATGTTTCCAAGTCATGTGTTCAAGCAATTTCAGTGAGTTGAAGTAATTATCTATAAATATGTAACTGTTTTGGGGTACAAAATTGTTCACCATATTTACTGTAACGGAACTGCCTAGTCCCATATTTTTGGCACGTTCTTCTTTTCCTTCGTATAATTTGAATCTTGTACAATATCTATTAGGTTTGTTTAAACACCAAAATTTAAACCCAAACCTAATAGGTTTACCTCTTATAAATTGCTTCATGTGGTGTCGCCCATAATACGGTTCCATTGCCTCGTCAAATGAATAAGTTTTTGGCAATGGCTCAGCATATTTTTTAAACTTAGCGTCAATATGTGTTAGAAGAGGTCTTACTTTTCGTGATCTATTTTGATTATTTGTCACATTGTTGTCAGAAAAATGAAAATTGTCAAGAACCGGTCACGTGACATAGATCCCGAAATAGCTGCATTGTGAACATCGGATTGAGTCTGCCAATACATTTTTCTGTTTGGTAGTTTATTGTAACCTGATAAATCAAAATTACCAGTAATTTATACATGTCTTCGACTGACACCTGAAAATTGTTGTCAGAATATTTATAAATATATTTTAAATATTTTTATTACTAATATTCTTAAAATTTAAAACTTACACTATTATAAAAATCTAATATAAAACATTATTAAATCTTATACACATGTTATTACTTCAAAGCCTACCGTATGAATATTCATATATGCAACTTTAACCTTAAAAAAATACCACATAACCTTACTCTATTATGACCCTTTAGTTTACATATTATTTTATGAATATATAGGTACAAATTCCAGTGGAAATATTTTAAATAAATTGATACATAGGAAAATTTAGGATTATATTACTTACCTTAGCTCCCATTTTGACATTTCTGCAGAATCACTAGTTTTTTTTTCGCTTCTGTGAATCCATTTTGCACTTAACAAATAACTAACTCAAATGAAAATGATAAAACAGGCTGTTCTAAAGCATATGCCGCCACCTGTGAATCGATAACTAAACTAGCTAAAAAACTGTAAAGGATTAAAACAACACTAAATATCGTATGAACATTTAGACAGTAGTCTCTAGTGGGTTAACCCACAATCCAATGCTCCCCTCTGTATACTTAGGTAAGTTACATATTTTCGTCATTCAGCCTCATGTTAAGCGTATTTAAGAATAGATTGTTCTACAAGATAAGAAAAGTAAAAGTTTTTTAACGTTTAATTTACGAGCGAGTGATGCAAAGGGAGTGGATTAATTTATCACTAACATGGAAAAATCACTTTTATAACATATTGAGCGTGCTATATTTTTTCTAATATCATTACAAAATCTAGCCAAAATTAAATTCGACATTTCTTCATATTCGAATTTTAATTGGCAGTGAAGAACGTCGAAATCGTCAAATAAAATACGAGAAATCGGCAGTGAAGTAATCCATTGCTTTACAACTTTTTGTAGGCGGCTGGGCGATAGGTAAACGTCAACCGACGTCAACGTAACCTATAAAAGTTGGTTAAAATGTTGTAACTTCGCGATTTCTCGATTTAAAAAAACAATGTACCCCTGGGCACTGAAAGTTTCATTTCAATCCTTGTGTGGTTTATTTGCTTTGGCCCTTCGGGCCTCGGCAACTAAATACACAATCGTGATAAAAAGCTCAACTTTAGTGATAACTTATGTGGAAACTAATATAAAAAATATATAGATTTGAAGTTCCAAGTCCCTATACCCTCTTACTGAAGGGACTTTGTACTAAAGTATATTAGGTTTATTATAACCTAAGGAATCTATGCCAAATCGGTGTCCCATTTTTTGTAGACACCCTGTATAATTGTTATCCTTGTATTTATTTATTTACTTACATCTTACATCAAAACAAACTAAAAACTTTTGGTTTTGGTGAACGGTGCATGTAGCTAGAAGATTTAATTATAAAAAAACCTTCAAGAATGATAAAGTATTAGGTTACTGTAGTTAACTAAACATAAAAATTAAGCATTTTTAAATAACGATTACGAATCGACACTACACTAATGATAATTGCAACTTCAAGAAAGTTTTACTAAATACAATTATATGACAATAATTTTTATTGAAAGTAATTGAAAAAGTAATTGATGTACAATTACTAAGTAATTGGTAATTGAATTACTATTTCCTGTGAGTAATTGAATCTATGGTAATTAAATTACTACACTGGGCGGTAATTGGTAATTAGTAATTAATTACTTTTTAAAAGTAATTTTCCCAGCTCTGATTGTGGAGCATTGCAAATGAATTTTTTCATAAGGTTCATAAAACAAATACGGTTAATTGTTTACAAATTGGTGAAACATCTAACACAGATGAAAAGGAAATAAGCAATGAATTTAAGAAATCAATGAGCTATGCAATAATAAGTTACGTGGAATTAATGGACTTACCAGTGAAATATTAAAACAAATTGGAGAAGTAATCTCACAACCTTTAGAAATGATATATAATAAATACATCTCTTCAGGCTATTTTCCAAAGAGTTTTAAAGTTGCTGTGGTCATACCACTTTGGTCGAGGTCTTGTGCTGTGTTTTCCTAGACCTTGCCATTTACAGAATACCAATGGAACTGTTTTGTGGCTATTTAAAAAACAGGGTAGGTAGCTAGGTACCTACACGTAAAAGTTGATGAATTTTGTGGTGATCCTGAATATATTATATGTGGTGCTCTACAAGGTACAGTGCTTGGTTCCATACTCTTTAATTTACAGCAATAATTTATTGGAAACTCGTAGCATACGCTGATGAAACAGTACTAATCTCAGAAACCTGGCCTGGAATTCAGGAGGCAGCAGGGCAGGCTTTTTGGGATAACAATAAATGGTTTGCCACAAATCCATTAACTTTAAAGTGTAATAAGAATGCATTGATTATTTTCAGTATCTGCAGTAATAGTCAACCAGATTTTCCAGATGTAGTCTGGATTGTCACTTAACTAACTGTATTTAATACTAATATATTTAGAGCTACCTCAACCGATTACTTAAGGGTTACAATCGATAATATATGCGGTGGGTAAGTAACATGTACTGCTAAATTATGTTGTAAAATACGTAAAACACTGTATATTTTCAAAACATCAAGAGACATTTTAACCATTAAGCAACTTTTGTCTTTGTACTAAGGTCCAGTTCAATCATTCATTTATGGATTAATTGGCTGGTGTGGAACTTCTAATATTTGGACCAATAAAGTTTAAATATTGCAAACCACTATTTTAAAAATAATTGTTTGTAGGCCTACATTATATCCCACTCAGTTCATTTATGATGAAGCTAAAGTTATGCCTCTTTCTCAGCTTTATTATAATACTATTTTATAATATATCTATTAAAGCTCTTCATTGCTACTTGAAACCCTTCATCATAATTATAATACAAGACAAAACACTGATTTCATTCACTATAGGACTTGGAAAGCAACTGGACAAAAATCTTTCATGTATCATGTCTCAAAGGTTTACAACGAATTAACAAAACTTATTACGTCGAAAAACATATCTTTAAATAACTGTAACTACATTAAAATTTTGAAAAAAAATTTGTTAACCATTTCAATAGATTTCGAATTTAAAAAAAATGTCATGCTTCATACTCTTTTTTTTCTGTGTATTTTACATATATAATATTTCGAGTTGCAAATAAATTAAATTTACCATTTAAAACATTTTAATAACTTTGTCTGCAACCACACGACTTCTTCAATTTTAAAGTTTTTGATTATAGAATTTAATCTATATTAATTTATCTTGATATATGTTCTTTTTAAAATATGTTTTACACTGTGAATTATACGTATTCTATTTCTTATTCTGTCACGGAGGAAGAAAACAAAACAACGGCTGCAAAATCATGACCAAGCAAAAATAAATTTTAATTGAAAAACCTCGACAACTTTACCAAAACAATTGAAATTATACGTGACTACTCACAGAAATTATATATATTAAACAGAATGGCAGTAATACAGGAGACGTTACGGTTCCTGAAAAAATTGGCACAGCTCACTTTCAGAATTGATAGTTTAACTTAAATATAGTGTTCATTTGTATAAATATCATCAGTGTATTTTATAATCTTTAATATTTTTAAAATAGTATTATAAATATTAGGATTAATGTGTGTATAATTCTGTAGTTATAAATAAAAAGCTGAAATTATTGTTTACTCTTTACTCAGATTGCATTGGTTAATTGGAATATAAGACTTAGTTTTTATTAGTATCATTGGTGTATTTTATAGGTTTTTATGATTATAGAAATCATAATGTAAAGCTTAGGATGAATGTGTATATAATTGTCTAGTTTTAAACAACAAGCTAAAATAATTACCTACATTTCAGTTTTTAATTTTTTCATGAACTACTTCGCATTGGTGTACAATCATATTTTTATACTAAAACAATAACTAAAGATATGAATGGTTGAATGTTTGCCCGTGCCATAACTACTACGTACTACATTATTGGCATTCTCGTCGCCCCCATTATTTATAATATCCAAGTCAGTTTTCCAAATTGCTTGATCACTTTCATGAATTTATCCATATTAACCACAATATCTGTAAACACACGTTCTCATGTCACAAACCTCAAACGTAGGATAAAATAATAAAAGCAAAGATGCATCCCATTGTATTAGAATATCTCAAAAATTAAGTTTTAAAAGTTTTCGCATGCAAACGAGCGATTTGACAAGTAACGAACAGTCAAAATTTGCACTCCAGTGATCCTACAATCATGCTTGGATGCGATGGTACATGTATGTACGAGTAGTAGGTAAGCTCAAAATTGAATATACTTGAATAATAAATTTTGTGCAGTGCATTCTTCTATCTCTGTACTGTAAAGATTAATGTACAACTAAAGAGTATATAATTTAAAAGAGGCTCGGCACTGGGGAGTAATGACGTATACCTTAAAAACTCCCATCCGCTAGGCTTAGCTAGGCTTCCAGGCAGTGTTGCCAGATGTAACATAATTATCGAATTGTAACATAATTTTTCCTATAAAAATGGCATATAAATAATGTGTAACATAATCGATAATTGTACCATAATTTTGAGCTTGGCCATTTATAATATTATAGAAACTTTTCGTGAAGAATGCGATTTATTTGTAGGCGAGAAGGCGGATCCCGACATGCGTCATGTCTGGTCAACACGTGTTACGAGGATTCCCCGAATTAGCTTACAAATAGAATTCATTGAAAGAGATGTTGTTTTTACCACCCCTTGCGCTGGTCATTATTGTTACTGGTTTGCAGTCTGCAGTCTGCCCTCTGCCTTCATTTAGTGCATTTCTTGTGTTAAATTTGTCCTGCTGGTCATACTTTTAAGATTAAAAATGGCAAGTGCAAGTACAAGTGCCCCTACCGACAGCTCTTCTGATTCTGAATCTGAAAGGGAAGCAAAGAGAGTGAAATATAAAAATACATACAGGCGAGAAACCAGGCCACAACAATATAGAGCCGAATGGGAAAATAATACAGCTTTTAAGGGATGGTTAAAACCTATTAAAGGTAAAATTAATTACAAATAATATATTAATTCTCTTGTATTTGTGCATGTTTTTTTAAAGAAAAACCATTGCGGGCCCAATGTATTGCTTGTGATTCCGAGTTTCAAGCTGATATAACTGTGATACGAAATCACAGTAAAGGAGCAAAGCATTTAAAATGTATACAAAAACTAGCTCCAAATCAACCAAAAATTAAAGCGCTGATCCAACAATCAAATCAAGCAAAGGACCAGATTAGTAGAGCAGAAATAAAAATTGCTGCCTTGATATCGGAACATAATTTGCCTATGAAAATATGCGACCATTTAATACCGTTGTTAAAGGATTCTTTTCCTGACTCTAAAATCGCCCAAGGTATGCAAATGGGTCGAACTAAAGGACGCTGTGTAATTCAAAACGTTTTGGCCAAGACCCATTATGAAGAGTTGATCCAAGAATTAAAAGTAAAAAAAAATTAGTCTCCTGATAGATGAAGCCACAGACATCGGCGCGGTAAAGAACTTGTGTGTTTGTGTGAGATATTTCTCACAAAAATCATCTATAATAGCAAGGCGGTCTATATTGTTCCAGGCCATGACACTGGGCCTATAAAGTGCCCTATGGAATGGCCTACCACAATCTGGCAATATGGCTTTGCCAACCTTTAACAAAAAATTACTAGTTTTGATCACTAAATAAACAATCTGTCAGTGCACTATCCCCTAGATAAATTAATCACTATCCCTGTCATTGTGATGCATTTCAGTTGAAGAAAAATCTATAAAATCACTGCTATTTACATCGCAGTGTATCACTTCCCCGTAATATTCGATTTAAAAACAATTCCTAATGGGTAGGTATCTAATTCTTCATTGCAAGTAAACCGTTACTAATCTTGACTTCATCTAAAACAGTAATTTCTTCAAATTAACTTGCCTGGAAGCTAGTGATCTTACAGTCAACACAAGTTTCTTCATCTTATTACCTTTTATATTTGCTCTCTTAAAGTGCTTTTCACACACAACACTAGTCCTTCCAATCTACCAGTTCTCTAAATGCAAAATGTCTTTTTATTTTTGTACCACCGTTCCATTAGGTGGAAACTTGAACACGCTAACATATGGAGCAACTGATGAAGCATAAGTTGACTTGCAGCTTGGTACGTAAAACTTCAAAGGCATTTTTGGAACTTATATGACCTGTCTTACCAAAATAGTTTTGAATGTCAAATCTATTTCAAACAAATAAAACTTAGTGTGTCTTGGAATGGCCTAGCACACAATCTGGCAACAGAGCCAGTGTCATGGCCTGGAACAATATAGACCGCCTTGATAATAGCCAAAAAATTTTAAACTTAATTCAGTGTTTTTCGAATAAAAATGCTGACGAAGCTAATACTGGTGCCACAGCGGAAACCATTTTTAATAAGTTAATAGAATTATTTACTTCGTCCAATATTCCTTTAGAGAACCTTTTAGAGTTTGGTTCTGATGGTTGCAATACTATGTTCGGTTCAAAAAACTCTGTAGTAAGTAGACTAAAATTAAATTTTCCCGGGATAATAGTGCAAAAATGTGTATGTCACTCGTTACACTTATGCGCAAGTGAGGCATGTAAAGTTCTGCCTCGCCATTGTGAAGATCTCGCTCGAGATATTTACAATTTTTTTAAAAGCAGTAGTAAGCGACAGGCACAGTTATTGGAATTTCAGGAATTTTGTAATGCTGAACCCCACAAAATTTTGAGACCATCTCAGACAAGGTGGTTATCATTGCTTATGGTAGTTAATCGCATAGTTGAACAGTGGGGTCCTCTTCAATTATATTTTACACAACAATGGACTGAACATAGACTTCAATCTTCTGAAACCATTGCAAATAAACTAAACGACTCCGAAACAAAATTATTTTATTTTTTTCTCCAATGGATTTTGCCCAAATTTGTAGTTTAAAATGAATATTTTCAGAACGAACGTGTCGTTATTACTTCTCTGTATGATAAAGTTTGTAGTACATACAAAACCATTTTGTTGAGTTACTTAAAACCATATTACATACATCAAACAGATCTGGCTGATATGACCCTAAGAATGCTAGTCAATTTATCAATTTGAAGGAAATATACCTAGGGGTGCAAGTTATGCAAAATTTACATAAGTTAAGTCCACAGGAACAAGATGATTTTATACGATGCCGCCAATTTTTATTTGTTTCAGCAATTGAAATAAAAAAACGATTTGATTTCAAAGACCAAATTTTATCACAAATCGCAATTTTTGATAAGAACTATTCAAAACCCAGGGCTCCATCTATACTTTTTTTTATAAATTTGTTGCCTAGGCTCATAGATCCACAAAATATTGACTTGATACAAAAAAAATGATGATCAGTGGCGACTATATTGCCAGTCGTATTTGCAATTTGATGACGATATTATAAATGATGATCGCGTTGATAAATATTGGCACAAAGTGACACAAATTAAAGACATGTCAAATGTATGTAAGTTTGACGAATTGGGGGAATTTGTATTAAATGTTTTGGTCATACCCCACTCAAACGCAACCTGTGAAAGAGTATTTTCCAAAGTTAACTTAATTGAAACTGATATTAGAAATCGTTTGACTACAAACACCATAAATTCATTGTTGTTGGCATCTCAAAGTGTCAATAAGGAATGCCATACTTTTGAAGTCACGCAAGAGATGATTAAAAAAATGACCGCAGATATATATACCTAAATCATCTGAAGAAGAAGAAGAACATGTTAATATTCATTTTGAATCAAATGAGTAACCTCTTTTGTGGCTATTTCTTTATTTGTTTTTTTTTCTATAATAATTATGTTTATTTGGTTTTTTTATAATAATTATGTTTATTTGTTTTTTTTCTATAATAATTATTAAGTTTTTTTAATAATAATTAAGTTTTTTTGTGTTTTTGTTTTGTGCAATAAATATTAAGTACATTTTTATGTATTTGTATTTTTATCTTGACCAATTAAAAACATTTTATACCCCCTCTTTATTTGTACCATAGTTTTGAAGAAAAGTAGATAATTTTGGCAACCCTGTAACATAACTCTATTTGCGGCATCTGGCAACGCTGCTTCCAGGTCTTCGCCATCTGGCGATAGAGATCCCAGATAAACATAGCTCAGGGAATTCGACGATTTCAGAGCAGAACCGTTATTCTAGAATCTGTGCCTTCAAACTAATATGTGCTG
This sequence comes from Agriotes lineatus, assembly GCA_940337035.1. Classification (NCBI taxonomy): domain Eukaryota; kingdom Metazoa; phylum Arthropoda; class Insecta; order Coleoptera; family Elateridae; genus Agriotes; species Agriotes lineatus. The sequence goes on from CALNHX010008735.1 coordinate 21,977, forward strand.
TGAAAAATAACTTTAACCTAACAAAACCCTGGTAGACAAAATTTCCCATTGACTCTTAGCTATTGCATTGAAAATAAGCCAATTTTATGAATAAGTACAGAATTCTTGATTATTTTTTTATTGGCGGTATCAACCAATCAGAAGGCCAAATTTTGTTATCTTGGCCGGGTGATTATAAATGCTTTTTCATGAAGTTGCCTTTAAAGTATTTGTTGTATGAATAATATGTCGGTGGCACTGTAAGTCTATGTCAAATTCGAGGTTAGCAGGTTAGGTTTTGCGTCAGTTTTGACACAGACTGACGCAAAACCTAACCTGCAAACTTCGAATATGACATAGACTTACAGTGCTACCAACATCGTATTCATACAACAAATATTTCAAAAGGAACTTGATGCATGAAGCATTTGTAATCACCCGGTATAATTTCGATAATACAAAATCGATTATACTAGAGTAACTGCACTAGGCAACTCAATACAGAACTTTTGTCTATATGTTGTTTCTATACAGACCATTTTCAGTTAGATCAATTCAAACAAATTGAGCTGTCAAAATATGTAGGTATTTGTTCATATTTTTGAAATATACTCAAAAAATAATCAAATTGAATACAGTGCGTACTTCGAACATTTTCGGGTTATAAATCTCAAACTTCCTGTATAATAACAAATCGTGCCATTTTGACAGAATAGTCTTCCTGCTTCGCGGTCGGATTATTTAAACTGTCAAACTGTCACCCTTATGATTATGCAATAAATTATCGACATATAATCCGATAATATCGAAGTACCTACTTATAGTATTACTACTGATTATACTATTCATAACGCATAAAATCCATATTCAGGCTACGTATTAGTAAGTGAAAACACCGTGGTGTTTTTGTTTTGGTGTTTTCAATTTTGAGCTGTCAGCTGTCAATGTCATGCCATTTCCAACAAGTTTTTTAAGATGCACATTAAATACATTTTTAGGTTAATTCTCTTACTGGTATTCATGGTATAATCTAATCGAATATTCACTCGACGAATTCAAAAATTATCAAATACCTTTGCTTACAAACTCAACGGGTTGCTTTGAAGAAACACCACTCGTCTTCGGCTCGTGATGTTTCTAAGCAACCCGTTTCATGAGAAAGCAAATGTATGTATCTACGACCACTACTAAAAGTAGGCTTTTTAACACTCGCTTGTTTCACTAAAAGTGACGTTTTATAGTTTACCGTGTTTAAAGAAATCAGCTGTTTACTTTTAGCACATGTGCTAAAAGTGACGCGAGGTTCAAAACTACAATTTCGAACTGCAACTGAAGTTGTAAAGCTATTCTAGTTGCTTCTTGCGTTACAGGTAAAGCGCTTTTGAAATAATTAAAGCGTTATGTGGAGTATCAATAATTACATTTCGTACAACTCACCTTGACAGCACGGGCGTGGCCAAACAATCGCCAGCGGCGTAGCCTACTATTCATTATGACGCAGCGTCGCAGATGCGAACCTTTCTTAAATCGATATTTATGGATTAATAACGGTAAAATTAAGGTCGTAGATAAAATATTGTATGCAACGCGTGCTAAAAGTCGTTTATGCGCGAGACATGTTATGAAACTCAGCCTTCGGCTTCGTTTCATAATTTTCATGTCTCGCGCATAAAAGTCGACTTTTAGCACTTGTTGCATAAATAGCTATTTTGATAATTCACAGCCGTCTCGTGGTATTATTACTGATTATACCATTCATAAAATGCACAAAATCCCTATTCAGGTCAGTTATTAATAAGTGAAAACACTGTAGTGCTATCGTTTTGGTGTTTTCAATTTTAAGCAGTCAGCTGTCAATGTCATGCCATTTCCAACAAGGTTTTTTAAAATACGCATTAAATACACTTTTAGTGTAATTCCCTTATCAATAAATATTCACTTGTAATACCATGAGTAGTCAAAGTTATGTCGACTAATTTTGCGGTGGTGTCACGAATGTCCATTGCGCTTTGGTACTATTAGGACGAGTGCGATAGCACGAGTCTTAATCCTAAGCGCAATGGACACGACTAGTGATACCACTGCAAAAATAATCTACTTAACTTTGACTAAGAATGGTATTCGAGGGACTATTTAATGAACAAAACTACTTTTTCAAATTAGTTTTCAGTAAATCTAGCAACAAACTACGCAATTTCTATAGTAACAGTACACTAATAATGACTTTTTCTAATAATAATCGCATTTGTTAAAAATAGTCACCTGAATACCTTCTAGGAAGATATCACTGATATTTTTTTGATTGGTCAGAAAACGTCAGAATTCTGGGTTTTCATTGGTCACTTTTTGACAGATGACAGGTGAATTGAATAGTCAGGGTATATTCTAATCGAATACTTACTCGACGACTTTAAGAATTATCAAATACTTTTGCTTACACACTCGACGGGTTGCTTTGTAGAAACACCATTCGTCTTCGGCTTGTGTTGATTCTGAGCAACCCGTTTCATGAGAAAGCAAAAGTATTTTTGATAATTCACAGTCGTCTCGCGGTATTATTACTGATAATACACTGTAGTTTAATTTGCTTTGAAATATAGCCACTCTCGTCGCTTTCACTCGTAGAAAGAACATCACAAACAGAATCAACATAAAACTGTTTGAGAGAAATGTCAACTGGGAGAACGAGGTTAAGTACTTAGGTCTAACCATCGATTCCAAACTAACTTGGAACTCCCACTTAGACAAAACAATCACCAGGTGCATACAAACATTAGTTATTGGGAAAAGAGCTATAGGTAGTACGTGGGAGCTCAAACCGGAACTGACCTTCTGGCTGTACAAAACCAGGGTTAGACCAATAATTTTATATTGAATAATTGCCTGGTGGCCCAAAATAAAACAAGCAACTGCGATCCACAAAATCAGCAGAATACAATGTCTAGCTAATCGGTGCATCACTGGAGCCATTAAAGGCACCTCAGGACAAGCACTGAATGCTATCTTAAATCTGCCACCTCTGTACATCTTCTTGGAAGGTGAAGCCAGAATGGCAGCCTACAGATTACAAAGTACTGGTCACTGGATGACCACAGCTAATAATCTAAGGCATGGCAAGATCATGCCACACATCAACAACCCAATATTAGAAATGGGTTCTGATCTTATAATAAAAGCCTATGACTTTGAAAAAAAGTTTACTGTACACACAAGTTGGAATCCGGACCAACAACCAACTCCAACAAATAAGAACATCATTTTTTACACTGATGGATCTAAGTTTGAAGGGGGTACAGGCTCCAGTGTGTACAGTACCAATCCTAGAACCAACGAAAAAGTCAGTCTAGGAAAGTTTTGTAACATCTTTCAGGCTGAAGTACAAGCTATTAACGTATGCGCAAACATCAGCATAGAAAAGAAACTGCTCAATTGAGATATAGACATTCTCTCAGACAGTCAGGCAGCACTGAAAGCGCCAAACGCTTTCAGTACTTCATCGAGACTGGTCAAGGAATGCAAATCCTAACGTCAAACCTTGAGCCAGGGAAATGCATTAAAATTATGTTGGATTCTAGGTCACCAAGGCATTGAAGGAAACGTAAAGGTGGACAAGCTCGCAAAAGAAGCAGCCCATAATGCAATGACCGGTCCAGAACCTGGTCAGAAAAACCAAGCCCGCTCAGCCATTAATGAATGGGTCAATACCGCACACCAACTGCAAAAGATTGCTAAAAACTCCGAATCCACAAACCACCAAAACCCTGTTGAGACTGAACAGAACTCGAATCAAGCAAGTAGTCAGTCTACTAACAGGCACTGGAGCATTCAGAGAATTTATGCACAGGATCAATATCTATAGAGATGAACCTGTTTGCAGACTATGCCAAAAGGATGATGAAACAGCCTATCATATCCTCTTTGAATGCCCAGCATTAGAGCGTAAAAGACACCAACTCGATTGGAGCCTTAACTCTATTGACAACCGCAAGCTAGTAGGGGACATTGCAAGTCTAGTAAAAGATACGGATGTCGGCCTGCTAACTTGAAAACTCCCGACAGTACAAAAAGCCCAAAGTGCTGACGTGCGCATGCCAGCAAAATGCATTCTTGGAATCTAAATCTAATCTAATCTAATCTAATCTAATGCGGTATCGTTTACGAATAGACGCGTTCGAAATCTGGTGCTGGCGACGCATGCTTCGTATACATTGGACTGCTCATCGCACAAATGTATCTATCCTAAGGAAGGTAAACATAACACAGCGGCTTTCGTCAATGATCTATCAACGAGTGTTGTGCTACTTCGGCCACACGATGCGACGAACAAACGGTATTTAGAGACTGATCGTTGAAGAAAATGTCCCTGGTAAGCGAAAGCGGGGACGGTCACCAACCAGATGGTTAGATAGTATAACCCATCTAGCCGGCACACCCTTTCATGAAGCATCCCAACTAGCTCAAGATAGAAATAAGTGGCGCAGAAAAGTTAAAGATATTTCAGATCAGCATTCTTGATAATCACGATATTTCTGTTATGAAACATTAATCCAGTGGTGCACCTGGCTACCATTTTCATAAATCCAGGTTTCGTCAAAAAAAAAAAAACAAATATATAATTATCAGATTGTAGATATTGTAAATATTTTCTTATAAATTTAATTCATTTCAAAATTATATGTGGTTATTCAATCAAAACTAGTCTGTTATTGTATTTTCCATACCGGTATCCCATTGATTTTAATATTGTATATAACTTGGTTCTGCCGCAAAAATATTCACATTCCTCTTTGGCGTATTTATGCAGGTCATCTATTGTGAAATGTTTACCTTTTTCGTGATACGTGTATATTTTCCGGGCCAAATCTTTAATATAATGAATTTCTGGATATGTTTTGTAATTAATTTTTGCGCTTTTTTTGCGGTGTTGTAACACATCGATTGATATAAAAATGTTTCAATTTTAAAAGCAACGGTTGGGGAACTGGAAAGGGATTATGAAATAGGGTTTTAAAAAATAGGTAAACTGTTACATCAAAAATATGAGCAGCTTTCTCGCAAATTTCTTTAATCGACATCGATGGTTTTTCCGTCTAATTCTTTGAAATATCAAACTACTGCCATCTTTTCACGTTGAAGAAGCGAATGACCTGTACCCTTTTTACGTGAAGCCATTCTTTAAATTTAAATTTCTTCACCAATTTTGAATTGTATGCTTTATGTTTATACCAGACATGCGACAAACGGACGAAAATTGGCTGACACTCAGAGATACTAACATTGATTTATGAAATAACTAGTTTTGACATTTTGAAAAGTCTACCAACCTGACGACATTTTGACAATTGTTTATTAAAACGAATTTTATGTAGTACATATAATTCTCTAGCTATAAATAAAAACTGGAATTACTGTTTACCTTTTGGTCAGATTACATTGCTTAATTAAAATGTAAAGTGTTTCTTTTGATTAGTATCGTTGGTGTATTTTATAGTGTTTATTATGGTTAAAATGATATTGTAAATATTAGGATTAATCGCCTCGTTGTGAAAATTTCAGACGCGTATGTTATAATGTGCTTATGCCACTTGAATCGTAAGTATTGAATATATTACTGAAAAGTGCCGTGACCATTAACTTATGCTATTGTTGAGTTTGAGTTGTGAGCTTCATCGAAGGATAGCGAGAGGAGTTGCGACTTCAGTTACATGCAAAGTAAAACTGTTACAACTGTTGTTCTTAATTTTATTGTTAACTCTAATCTTCTGGACAAGCAGTTGAATACAGTGAATTAATTTTAATGGTTAACATAGCAGTTTCGTTTCGATTCTATGCCAGCATTTAATCATACAGGTCACTTCTATAGTTACCAATGAAATCAATAGATTAGAGCGTTTATTTTACGAGTTAACATACGAATTTGAATTAGGTGCCTGCTAATAAGAAACGTTAATTTTGTTGCCGGAATGTAGGTATGCAACTAAAAAGTAGATACGTAGGAACAACTTGTGTGTTGTATCTCTTCTTCAGTGCTATACATTAGGATAACTTTTAATTGTCCTTTTGAGAAGTAATAATTTCTATGTTAATTCGTAAAATACAAGCTCTAAGCTATTGGTAGCGTACATACATCAAACAAGTAGAGACACTAATGCCAAATGTTGCAACCTATCTAGAGTGCCAGGGACAGTAACTCTACAGTGCCTCTATATAGACAGTGGCGACAATGGGGTGTCCTATTTTTGATTGGCTCCCTAGATCACGTGGTTTTAGCCGCCATGTTTAGGCTAAATCACCTATGATTCGTGTTATACTTTTGGCAGTACTGAAGTGTATTGTCAGTCTATGTCAAATTCGAGGTTGGTAGGTTAGGTTTAGTTTGTTATTTGACACAGACTGACGCAAATCTTAACCTGAAAATCTCTGTTTTCAGTACTGCCAAACGTAAAACACGTATCACAGTCGACTCTGATTACGGATTTAAATGAACACCCGTTAGAAACTTGCCTAAATATGGCGGCGGCTTAGTTGTATTGTCGCCACTGTCTATATAAAGGTAGAGTTCCTATATGTATTAAGAGTTGAGCCATTGGATCCACAAGTCAAGGACCATGTGATGTAGCAAAGATATATTTCAGTTGTTTTAGTTGAAAGAAGGATGCATAAAGTTTGAAATCGGCAAAAATCAGGTACTCCATGGTTTGTGGATCCAAAGCAAGTCGCCCTACATGTCCCAACTCTTTCATATACAGGAACTCTATATAAAGGCACTGTAAGTAACTCGGGGGGTATTTTTAAGCTTGACTATCAGATGGCAGCACAAAATTCTACCAATCAGAGCCAGTACTTGCTCTGCTACCAATCATATGTGACCATGGCCAGCTTCATTCTACCCGCTGACGCGTGGTCGTGGCCATTCCAATTTGAATTTTAAATTTTTGACAGGTCCTCCCCTCAGAGCCCTCTTCGGCTGTATGTGTAACTACTATCCAAGCCAACACTGGTTTGATTCTATGCTTTTGTTATTACTTGTCATCACGGTGCCTGTCATTTATAATATGATAAAAGGGTTAATGAGGTAATTAATTTATTATTGATGTTATCAGTTGTCAATATACAGTGGATATTATGGAATAAATTGCAGATTTTTAAAAAATTACGCAAAAGTTTAGGTTAGGACTTGTCAAGGGAAGTTAATACTCTAGTGTAATTGTTTATACTGCCGTATAATTTAGTGTAAGCTGAAAAAAACTTTAATAATTTAGGTAACATTTAATAAAATTATAAAGATTAGGTAGTCTCCTCTGTAACATATAAAGGAATGAAAATACACATGATTCCTTCCAGTCTAGGTCCGAAGGGTTTAGTTTAAACACGGCCACCTTGAGAAGAATGCAATCAAAGATCACATAATCTTTGACTACCCAACGGTCTTGGAAGTGTGAAAGCGAAAAGGGCAAGCTTCCCTGTGAGCTGCTTTTTGCCTGGGGACATAATTAAATGTCAGCCCTGGTATCCAGCAGCCCACTTGACCTCAAAAAGTTTTGCCACGATAGAATTTTTTACAAATATATTGGAAGCGATTACATCTAAAAATAATACAGAAAAAAATTAGTAAGACTAAAAAGAATCAATATGCTGCCAAGAAGGTCTGTTAGAATGGAAGATTTTGAAGAAGCAGATCCCTTAGTAGGAATAATAAAGTAGAAGTTGATGCAAGAACGAGCAATCATTTTGAAGATGAAAGCAATGCTAATGATGGGCCCAGTAGGAGTTTTAAGGCAAATAGACCTCAGTTTCCTACTGTAAGAATTTTCTATAAATTAATCCAATTTAAAAGTTAATAGGTAAATTTGTTCTAATAGAGTTCATATACAATGCTGGTACGAAAAAAACAAAAAAGATTTGTTACCTAAGTTATGAAGATGGTAATTGAAAATTTAAAGTGTTGATTTTTGTATGAGATATAGAGAACAGACTCTGTTTTGTATTTTCCATTGAACAGGATATTATTTATATTGTACAATAGGGTGAACCGTTTTTAACTTTTTCTAATTTTAAAAGGCCTATGATGGGAAAAGTTCTGTAATGGTGTAAAATAAAGGTGCATTTAAATTTTTTTAAGCCTAAATATTAAAATGCAACTTTATTTTAGACCATTACAGAACTTTTCCCACCAGGCCTTTTAAAATTAGAAAATCGACCCACCCTATGGTACTACAAGTAAGAGCAAATAGTGCATTCTTACGGAACCAGTTATTAATAGAGGGCATTATAAACTGAATGTAGATTCTGCACTTTTCCAGAGTCTGTATTATAGTAAAAGCATTGTCTTGTTTTTTTAGTTTATATAAAGTGTTTATATGTTGTTTTTTAGTTACATAAGTTTTCAAAAATATAATGTAGTTTTTATTTTTACTTAATAAAGCTTCGTGCACTAAATTTCACTGTACTGTTATAAAAAATACAATGCACAAGTTAATTAAAGTGGTAGCAAATTATGCGACTGTTTAAGTTACATAGTTTACCATTTATTGATAAAAATTTTGTAAGCTCTAACTTCTTTGTGGCGCTTCAATAATCATGCAATTTTTTGGGAATGTTGCTACACTACAAAATGAAAAATATTAAAACATGCAACATTTTGAAAGACAAATCTACTTCTGTTTTCAACAAGTAACTAATTAAATTAAAAATAAAATAAGTTCTCCTGCTTGATTTTGAATTTAATTAGTTAATTGTCGAAAACGGAAGTAGATTTGTCTTTCAAAATGTTCATGTTTTAATATTTTTTATTTTGTAGTGTGGCAAAATACCCAAAAAAAGTATGATCAAATTTTGCCTTCATTTTTTTAAAATGAGTTTTAGGCATTCCTTGTTATATGGGGACAATGGGACATGAAGTTGGGAGATTATCAGGGAGAATGTCATTTAGAAGTACTATTAATTAACTGAAAATAAGGAATACTTTATATTAGTTAAATACATTTAAGGAAGGGACAGCTTTATTCTCCAAACGAACAAATTTCAAAGTGTAATCCAAACAATGGTCTTCAAAATGGTTTTTGCAAATAACCGAGTTTTTTTTTTTAATAAAAGTATTTGCAATCTGTTAGTTATAACAATAAGCAAATCATATTTAAATAAGATGGTAAATTACAGTGAAATGCACATGAGAAGCAAACACCCAGTGGCATTCCTCCTAATAAATTTTCTTACAAATGTATATGGAAAATACAGGTACAAATTAAAAGCGGTAAGGAAGATCCAAAGGCTTGAAACACGTACGTCTAGGCAGTTCCAATCGCTGAAAATACTTAGCACTACACTGCACTACTTCTTCTTTAACTGATTTGATATTAAGGTCTTCTCTGATTTCTTTATTTGGGATATAGTAGGGGGCATTACAGATGGTGCGAAGAGTCTTCGACTGAAACCGTTCCAGTGTCTCAATGTTAGAGTTTGACGCAGTGCCCCAAAGCTGGATTCCATAACTCCAGATTGGCTTTAGAACGGTTTTATAGACCAAGAGTTTATTGGAGAGAGACAGCTTGGAGTTACGACCTAGTAACTAGTAATAGGACTTGAATTTTAAGTTTAGCTGTTTTCTCTTAGTCCAGATATGGGTTCTCCATGTTAATGTTTTGTCGAGGTGCAGTCCTAAATACTTCGCACAATCTGTTTGCGGTAAGGCTTGATTATTCACTGTAACCTTCACTACAAGGATTGGGTATCAGATCTTCGTCTTCAATGATGGAGGAGAGCCGTTTAAGGAACATATGTTCAAAAAGTTTGAAGAACAGTGAAAACAAACTTATGGGTCTGTAGGAGGTTGGGTCATTGCTCGGTTTCCCAGGCTTCAGTATTAAGACCACTTGGGCGACCTTCCACTGGGCTGGAAAAATTCCTGTCCGCAGAATACTATTGAAGATCAGCATTATTAATCTGACAGCTTTAGGAGGCAATTCTTTAAGTATTCGCCCAGTAATTAAGTCATATCCTGGAGTTTTTCTACAATTTGTTTGAGTAGCAATCATTGTTTCAACTTCTGCAATAGAGAAGGGTTTAATGGGAGGTGAAAGTTGAAAAGGAGCTAACAGGAGGGTATCGATATCATTATCGTCATCATTCGATGGTAGCGGCTGGAGATGTGCAGCAAATGCTTCGGCCTTACTCATATCAGTTCGTGCCCATGATCCATCTTTGTTACGAATTGGGAATAACCGAGTAGTCCTTGATGTTATTAATACCTACAATTACTACAATTTAGTATTTAAAAAAATGTTACATCAAATTCACAAAATAATTACCGCAATTTTCTAAGCAGTTGATCCACGCCGGCCTAATTAAAGGATTTGCTGGGATTTGGAAGAAGGGCGAACTTTTATTTTTAAAATTAAACAACTTTTTCCCATTTTAGCACGTATTTGAATTACAAATGGAAAAAAATAACCTTTTCGACAATCAAAATTCGAAAACGTCGACTGTCATTAACTTGTTAAAGTCTCTAATAGATGGCGCAACGTGGAGTACCCATGGCCTACTTTCTCAGAACTGGTTTAGATGAATTGGAACGGTTATGTAAAGCGCTAGCGGAACAGATGAAGCTGGCTATGATGTGACAAAGTAGTGGCGCCATCTGTTAGTACTATCGGAAAGTAACCTCCAGGAGCCGTTCAAGGTCATCCAAATCGGAATTTTGACATCAAAGGAACCGACAGTGAGTGTCTCTACTTGTTTGATTTATGTACGCTGCTATTGGTCTCATTTGTAACTATGGAAATGGCCTGTATGGTTAAATGGAGGCATAGAAACTATTAAAATAGATTCCCTGTATATGTGATTCTAGAAACTTTTTCGCGTTAACGGCTAAGACAGCTGAGTAATCGATATTCTATTGCGAACTACCCTGTATGTTAAAGTAGTTCTCTTACATTTTTTACATTTGATCTATCCAACTGTGACAATGATGGTGGTTTGTGTGGTAATCCATCATTACTAATGTTTGCTGCTAGCACATTCTATAAATATTTCATGTAAGTAAAACATGAGAATTCAGTGTAGTAAATTTGTAAATATTTAAAAAATAATCAAAGATCCTGACTGATGTTCATTTTGTGTTTTGATTTTAGTCGTAACATTTAATAAATTTGAATTCTTCATTTTTGTTAAAATGGAAGTCAAACATGAATTCGATCATAATTTGCATCATGCAGTGACCAGCAAATTACACAAATTACTAAATGAAGACGAAGTAGTTTCAAATTTACATACTCAAGAGATCTTTCAAGACACTATCAACAATATGCCTGATCACGCATTGCATATTAAACAGGAGGAAATTCATATAAAAGATGAATTGCCCCGTACGTGTGCAGTAGAAGCAAGCCCCTTCGAAGAGCAGTTTGTGTGCAAGGTTGAATACAAAGCAGAAGACGAGAGTAATTTCTTGATGACCCGTACCGAACAATGTTACTCATGTTCCATTTGTGAATATAAAACTGCAGGGAAATGTAACTTAGTTAATCATTTGAAGACCCATACAGGTAGAAAACCTTTTTCTTGTTCTTTTTGCTATTATAACACGACACGAAAAGACGGTTTAGCCAGACATATGCGGACGCATACAGGTGAGAAACCTTATTCTTGTTCCATCTGCACATACAAAGTGGCAGAAAAAGGTAATTTACTTAAACATTTAAGAACACACACAGGTGAAAAGCCTTATTCCTGTTCTATTTGCGAGTTTACAGCAGTAGGGAAACCTACTTTAGTATCGCACATGAGGACACATACAGGAGAAAAACCGTATGCTTGTTCTGTTTGCGACTATAGAGCAGCACAGAAAAGTGCTCTGTTGGGCCATATGAAGACACATACAGGAGAGAAACCCTATTCATGTACGGTTTGCGAATATAAAACAGCGAAAAAAGGTACCTTAGTTAACCACATCAGGACTCATACAGGTGAAAAACCTTATGCATGTTCCATTTGTGATTATAAAGCAGCAAAGAGAAGTATTTTAATTTACCATTTGAAGACACATACAGGCGAAAAACCTTATTCATGTTCTGTTTGCAACTATAAAGCTGCAGCGAAGTATAGTGTAGTTAGTCATATGAGAAAACATACAGGAGAAAAACCGTATTCTTGTTCTATTTGCACATACAAAACAGCAGGCAAAAGTAATTTAGTTGGACATATGCGAACTCATACAGGAGAGAAGCCGTATTTATGTTCAACATGTCATTTTAAAGCAGCGCACAAAGGGGATTTAGTGTGCCATATGAGGACACATACAGGGGAGAAACCTTATCGATGCTCTATTTGCAACTATGAAGCTGCAAAGAAAAATACTTTAGTTAAACATATGAAGATACATACTAGAGAATAACTTTAGAATTAGAACCTTCGGGAGATGTTTATCCAAGAGATTCTCATGATTTTCACGGTTATAAAATCTTGTTCAAATGCGCCACCTTCCAAGATATAGTATAAAAGAAAAACTATAGGTTCTATTCGGAAATATAAAACAACACAGAAATGGGAAAAACAGAAGAAAAAGGAAAATTCCATTTGTGTATTGTACATAAATTTAAGACAGCACTAAACCATGATTTGATAATACATATGAAAAGCGCAAATATGGACATTTGTGAATGGTGTTGAACTGTACAGTGCTTCATCATGATTTCTCATACTTGCATCGTACTCGGTCTATCTATGCTTATACCTAGGTTCATGTTAATTGGCACTTTCCACAGAAATCCTCAATATTATTTTCCTAATTCCTATAACATTGCTACTTATCGTACAATTATACTCTTATGCGATGTTACAAGTATCTACGAGTTGTGTGTAAGCCCAGAACTCGGAATGAAATATACTTGAAAAATATATTTTTTACTTTGCATCCCTCTATGTTAAAATTGTTAAAATAACCGAGATATGCAGACGCAGTGTTTTTATAGTAGGTGGTGATTGATTAGTCGCAAAACAATTGAAAGCTTTGATTCGTTTTTTATTTAATTTTTGAACCCTTTCTGATGAAAATTATTTTGAATCACGTGATGTAAATACGTCGAATATCAATAACAACTGACCTTGAAGTAAGCATAGATTTAATTTCGAGGAAAATTGTTCTTCGAAAATGTAGCATACGAGTTAATTATAAGGTACGACTATGCAGAAAGAAGTAAGATGACAGATGACATGTATGATTATTATAAATAGTAAATGTCAGTTATTTAATAAAGTTTATTTAAAATAATATGTGTTTAAATGTACCAGAATACATATAACATGGCGCAGTCAATGATCCCGTAAATGTAAATCAACAACCTATGTGTAAAAGAAAAGAAATAACACGTAAACTAAACTTTAAGTATATAGAGTTTACCTTCAGAAAATGACGTAAACTAACCATATGGATGGTGTTGTACCATCAAAAACTTTTGACTTAAGCGGTAATATAAGTGGCAACTGGAAGAACTTTAAACAACAGTTCGAATCTAAAGTAGAAGAGGTCAAAGTGGCAATCTTCCTAAATTTAGTTGACGAAGATTCACTAGAATAGTACAACACGTTCAACTTTAATGAAGCAGATAAGAAAAAAAATGATGAAGTAGTAATATACAGGGTGTTTCGGAATTGCACGGCACTATTTAGGGATGTGTTCTCCAGCACGAAATAAACAAAAAAGTTCATACAAACATGGGATCTAAACGGCTTCGTTTTCAAGATACAGGATGTTGAAGTTTAACAAACATTTATTTTTTTTTTTAAATCTGGAAAACGCCTTATAGGTATTCTAATGAAACTTGGTGTAGGTTAGTATTTCATAAATTAGCAGTGTTTATCCAAAATAAATTTAAGTTATTTTGACCAGTGGCGTGCATCGGGGCCACCTCAGTTAGCTTATTTAAAAAAATCTGATACGCCACTGTTTTTTGCCAATACGACAAGTTTTTTAGCTTTGTCTAGTGGAACTATACAAAAGGTGTATCTTATTTTTTTGATAGAATAAACATTTTTAGAAAAAAAAATCTGTAACAGCAATTTCGTTCATTGGACGCTAATGGGCTTTGTTTTCAAAATACAGTTTAGAGAGGCTTTTAATAGTAGATTATGTTATTAGGAGTAAAAAGCACATAAAGTACGCAAAAGATGCTATTTTATCTGCTTAATCAGATAAACTGACACTTTTACCTTGTCAATATAGACACATAAGTTGTCACTTTTATGACGTTTGCGGATAAAAAATATTATTTAATAACAAACAATCTTACAATAGCTACAAAACTTTTAGCTAAAAAACAGTGGCGTGACAGATTTTCTAAAATAAGACTGAGGTCGCCAAGATGCACGCCACTGGTGGAATTAAATTAAATCGATTTTGACTGAACAATGCTACTTTATGAAATACCAACCTACACCAAGTTGCATTAGAATACCTCGAGCCGTTTTCCAAATTTTTGAAAGAAAATTTTTGTTCAAACTTCAACATCCTGTATCTTGAAAACGAAGCCGTTTAGGTCCCATGTTGGTATGAACTTTTTTGTTTATTTCGTGCTGGAGAACACATCCCTAAAATAGTGCCGTGCAATTCCGAAATACCCTGCATATAGGGGGTGTTAGGGAAGCAATACCATAAATTGTAGGAATGAAAGAATGACAAAAATGTAGTTGAAAAGTCCCGAGACATTTTTTGATTAGATGCAAAGATTCTTCGGGAATGGATGTTAAAAACGACGTCGAAAAATTTTGGAACTGCTGACATAATGACCATCCCTTAACATTGTTCAAGTTTTGATTATCCTCTGTTACTAAACAATTATGTACTGTATGACTCAAACGCTTAACGAATCAAATAAACGAAATTATTATATTAAAAATGAAAATTATTTACAGTAAATGCTCAAAGTGTGAGCTATTTGCTCTAATGCAAGCCCCGACCCTGCGTAATAGCACACTAAATTCCAAAAACGGATTGTATGAATATGCATTTCAGCAGTACAACAAATGTAGGGTAACATTTTTTAACATCGAGTTTAACAGCTCTAGAGGTCAGTTTGGCCTATAGCTTGGATTTTCTTTTTCCATGACTTCCTGACTTTAATTTTTGTTTGCCAGTTCCATATACCAGCTTCTTGTAGGTTTTCTTCTATTTGTTGCCACTATTTTTGCTTTGGTCTTTTTATTTTCCCCTTTTCCTCTGATTCCTGTCCTAAAATTTTTTGAGTTAAGTTATTTTCTTCTCTTCTCATTATATGTCCTAGCCATCTTAGCCTGTTTTGTTTTAACACTATACTGATATTGATTTTTTATAATTCTTCCAATTCTTTATTTGTTCTTCTGCATTACACCTGCTTTTCCTTCGCACCTCCAAAAATTTTACGTAGAATCTTCTTTTCTCACGTTAATAATTTATTTTCTTCTGCTCTTGTTGACACTCAGGATTCACTCGCATAGGTTTAATAACTGTTTTATACAAACGGATGTTTGCTGCTCTCGAGACACTTTTTCTGATTATTAGATGATTTAAGGAACCCACACACTCTGAAGCACTTAAAATTCTTTTTTGTATTTCTTCCTCCTGTTGACCTTCATTGTGTGCACTGCAGACATAGGGCAATTAACATTGAGAAATTGTGAAAATATCAACTATTCCTGAGTGCGCATTGAAGTACGCGATTGGTCAGAAATACAAGCAATTTGAAATTAATTTGACGTTTGTCATTTCTGACCAATCACATACCTCGATGCCTACACAGCAATAGTTGATCGCCCATTAATTTTCCAATGTTAATTTGGCTATGTCTGATAGTTGGTGAGAAACACTGTAGACACATTCTATGCAGCCGAGGTTATCTGGCGAGTGTTTTGGTAAATACCTACGTAATAATATATAAATATTGCTTTGAACATTATTCTGTTGACCATTTATTTTATGTATCATATATTATTTTTACTGAATATATAACCGCGCTGGTGGCCTAGTGGTAAGAGTGGCAGACTAGTAATCACAGCGATCAGCGGTCCCAGGTTCAAACCTCGGGGGAGGCACGAGTTTACGTAGAAAAACATACAATATCAGGTCTTTTCAGGACTAACCAGGAACACCTGAAGACGAAAGTAGATCAAAACTCCCGAAAAATTGTGTGATATACATCCTAGACAGTGGAAAAAGTCCTATAAAACATAATACACCACTGCCAAAAAATTACATTCAGAGAACAACTTGAATATTTGTTATTATACTAAATATTTTTTATATTTCGTCCCCTTTATTTTATTTACTAGAAATTAGGTTTTTTTACTAAACATAATTACTTATGGTTTTAATATAATAATGCGCTTTAATTTGTTGCCTTGCTTTATTGAAAATTAAAGTTCTTACTGTCCCTGTATTTTTTGAATGAAACATTTATTATTTGTACTGAACACTTAATTTTTCTTGAACATCTGTAATTTTTACTGAAGATTTATTATTTTACTGGGCGCTTATTGTTTTCTTATCGATTGTCTATTATTTTTAGCAAAATATTATTATTTTACTGAACCTTTATTATTTTACTGGACATTTATAAATGTTACTGAACGTTTAACATTTTTACTTTGCATTTATAATTTTTACTGGACATTTATTATGTTACAAAACATATATTAGTTTTACTTGACGCTTATTATTTCTATTTAGCAAATGTACTTGATGTTTAAATAAAATGCTGGCCATTTAATTTGTACATTTAAAAATATAGGCCAAATTTAAGATTCCCATTAAGTTTCCCTTGAAGTTTTGCCCAACTATGCTAATTTAACCGCTTATATAACTCTTACTACAATATTAAGTGTATCCCCACAGGAAACGGGTAGAATATATTGTCACCGTTTACACTACATAATTCAAAAAACTTTCAACAGTCCTGGAAAAAACTAATGACTCTTATCGATGTAAATGAAAATCTAATTATTGATTAATTGTTTAAATTATATAGCGACTTATCTGAAAAGAAGTATTACCGTCATGCACGCTTTAGTCTTCTCTTTTTACTTCCTTTTATAATAAAAAAAGTGTTGGATTCTACCCAAAAATTTTAAATTGAGTTTTCATCTTCACGTTCTAGAGTTCCCTGTGTGTGTGTGTGCGTGCATGAGTTCGCGTGTGTCTGTGGATGCGTGTGTGCGTGTGAGGGTGAGTGGGTGCGTGAGTGAGTGTGTGCGTGCGTGCGTGCGTGTGTATGTACCGGGTGGCCAATTAAGAAGGGCACTCGGCCCTATCTCGAAAAGTAATTGTCGTAAAGACTTGGGGTAAAAAAATTTATGACTAAAGCGGCTAAGAGAAAATGCTGGAAATTAATTTAAATTTCTAGAATGGCCGCCAGGGGGCGTAATCGCATTCTTGAATTTTAAATCCCGTTTTTTGAGAAATATTCTTATATTACAGATAGCTAAAATGGACACCGTTTTAAAGCTGAGATAAATTCGATTCTTTTTTGTTAAGTGCCTTTTGCTGTACCTCTTAAGGTAAAGTGGTGGGGGGTGTCCGAACATCTTCGGAAAGAAATGTCAATAACTTCAAAATGGCTGAACGGATTTTGTCAAACTTGGAGTCGTTAAATAGGGATTTTCTTAGGCTATCAACGCTGCGGATTGATTTAGATTGTTTGTGTCGCCGCTAGAGGGCGTTTTGCGACAACACTACAAATAAAATGGATTTTCTCAAAAAAATTAAATGCATCGATATCACTTTTATTGCAACAGAAGATAGCCAAATAAGGGTCTAACACGCTAGTGAAAACCGCATTTCGATATTTTTTTCCTAACCTAAAATATCAGTAGAAGAAATTAAAACTCGAAATAATGTCGCATCTTTGGGAATATTTTTAGTATACCTGCCATTATTAAATTCTAATTATCGTTCTTTTAGCAAAATATATATAAATTTACAGTTAAATACGAACATTATATTTAAAATGTCAATAATAATTAATACTCATTCAATATGATTGAATATTGCCTTTCTGTCCACACGAAAAACTATCAGGATACTCCATCGCATAGATTCTAACAGAAACAGTTGTGTTTTTATTGTTTTGAAAATAAACACGAAACATATCAAACACTTCTACAGGTGGAAAAGGCATGTTTTACAAATAAGGCCACCAAAATGCACTATAAATAGCTGCAATCTTAATATGATTGACACTTAAACACCACCATTATAATTTTTGCTATTTTGTTTTCCAAAGCACACTTGCATTTTAAAAATTTCGAATTTCGTGTGGACAGAAGGACAATATTCAATCATAGTGAATGAGTATTAATTATTATTGACATTTTAAATATAATGTTGGTATTTTAACAGTAAATTTATATACCTATATTTTGCCAAAAGAACGATAATTAGGTTTTAATAATGGCAGGTATACTGAAAATATTCCCAAAGATGCGACATTATTTCGAGTTTTATTTTCTTTTACTGATATTTTAGGTTAGGAAACAAATATCGAAATGCGGTTTTCACTAGCGTGTTAGACCCTTATTTGACTACCTTTTGTTGCAATAAAAGTGATATCGTTGCATTTAATTTTTTTGAGAAAATCCATTTCATTTGTAGTGTTGTCGCAAAACGCCCTCTAGCGGCGACACAAACAATCTAAATCAATCCGCTAAAAGCGACGTTGATAGCCTAAGAAAAGCCCTTTTCAACGACTCCAAGTTTGACAAAATCCGTGCAGCCATTTTGAAGTTATTGATATTTCTTTCCGAAAATGTTCGGACACCCCCCACCACTTTCTCTTAAGAGATAGAGCAAAAAGCATTTAACAAAAAATAATCGAATTTATCTCAGCTTTAAAACGGTGTCCATTTTAGCTATCTATAATATAAGAATATTTCTCAAAAAACGAGTTTTAAAATTCAAGAATGCGATTACGCCCTCTGGCGGCCATTCTAGAAACTTAAAAATAATTTCCAGCATTTTCTCTTGGCCGCTTTAGGCCCGGTATTACAATGCACAGTAAAACTGAAGGTAAAGTTAAACTTTACTGGAAGTTTAAACTGTAGGTTATTTCGTTAGCGTATTACAATCTGTTTCCGGCTGCTGGTTAAGTTTACTGTGAAATCGTTTGCGTTGGTAGCGCTGTCGACAAAACGCCTAACTTCCAATCTATTTATTTTCTGTCAAACGACGTTCAATTGGCGGTTGGATGTATTAGCGGATGTGTTATATTTGTGGTTGTTTGAAATCAGAGCACATTCCTCTTATATTGTTAATATTTATTAACCATGTTTCTCCAGTAACCATAACTAAATTTACAAAGGAAGTAAATAAAAGAAGGGGAATGTGCCCCAGATTTTGTAGTTTAGCCTTATAAAATACCCAAGATACCTATCAGTGGGAAATGCTATAAGATGTTCTATATCATTTAATACTTGTTGGACACTGTTTTTGGATATTCGAAATCTATTAATAAATTCCATATCATTCCACAATTCAAACTGATTTAACCTCTCTCTAAATATTTTTGGTTGACGTGGCATTTCCACTACATTAATTACATCTTCGTCATCGGATAATAAATCTTCAAATATCTCGAATACGTCTTCCATTCTTTCGCGTTTTGTCAACAATACCCGATTTGTCAGGTTAGAATATGCCAGGTTGATGTAAACTGCGGTTTAAACTGTACCGATCGGACGTTTAAGTTTACTGGAAGTTTAAGCGTCGCTGTCTGAAAACTGAAGATTGTAATACGCAGTATTCACGAAATCTGCAGTTTAACTGTCAATCTCCAGTTTAAGCTGATATTGTAATACCGGGCCTTAGTCATACATTTTTTTACCCAAAGTCTTTACGACGATTACTTTTCGAGATACGGCCGAGTGCCCTTCTTAATTGGCCACCGGGTATGTGTGAACAGAATATCTCAAAAATCAAATGAGGATTGACTGTACTATCCGTACTATCTACATGCAACAGCAAACTTTTCAAGAAAATCGAATAACCAGAAGTATGTTTACTCTAGTAATTTTTCAGGTTTGTTCCATTTTCTCAAAAACTGCTCTAGCTCTGTAGGTCGGTTTTTTAAGAAAGTAGGTCTTTTGCCCTGGAGTAGGCCAATGCAGCAACAAGTTATTGAATATGGCGACATTATTTGCAATTATTTTTATAGTAATTGAGTACTTGTCGTATCGTTGTTTTAATACTACAGTCATTATTAGATATTTACGAAAATTGAACCGTGGGATATCTACCATTAACGAATCGTTAGTCAGATGATGTGGCAGTACAGAAATTTACTTAAATAATTTAAGAGTATATCTGGAATATAACCTAAAATGTGTAAAAAACTTCGCGTCTACTGGAGTGATGCGTTAGGTATGCCTAAACTTATAAATCGAGTGCATTAGATGCATCTGGCAAATTCGGTACAATTCGTAAAACTTCTAGATGTAGGTACCAACCGCTTGCATTTTTGACCATGTTTGGTATGTACAGCAGCGGCCAATAAAAAATAGGACAGCTCTTACAACAGATTTATGTCTAATTCTAGCTGCTTGAATTTGTTTTATTAATATGTCATACTACAATATTGAATATTTGACATCTGACAAACAAATCCAAATTAGAAATAACACTACAAAGTAGTTATGCCGCATATCAATGCAGTGACGAAAGGTGGAATAATCGCGAAAATAGACGTAACTGTCCCATTTTTTTTTTGGTTGCAACTGTACAATATAGCTCACCGAAAATAACTATGTGGGTGAGAAATGTATGTGCAGTGGGCAAATGTGATGGAGTACTCAGTCTAACGAAGCGTATGTACGGTAAACAGTTTTGAATAGCTGGTCCATGTGTCTTTTTTTTGTGCATTTCACCCACACAGTTATTTTGGGTGAGCAGCATGTACCGTTAACAATATTTGTAAATGTCTACATTTCATTAATGAAGTGACTAAAGCATTTATAATAAGAATATTCTTCTCTTACAGAACCACAGCAAAGCTAATGAAGCAGCTGGCACAACAACAACGACGGGTGTCTTATATAATTCAGCAGATTTACGTCACAGGCCTTATGTAAGCATAATAATAATTCGCAGTTGAATATAGGCAAATATTTGTAGCGGTTATAAAACACTTTACCACTCAAAAATAAGTATATGAGAGATGCGTACTAATTTTTATGTTAATCTTATAGTTTGTAAGGCTTCCTATGAACCGGTTAGTTGTAATTCTTAAAACTGCTGGTTAATTACTAAGACTATACCATTCATGAGGTTAGAAATCAATAAGAATGCATAATTTTCTTCAGTTTCCATGGATTACAGCAATTATTTTAGTAACTATGTCAGTAACCAGTCACGTGGTGCTTCAGGCAATACATCTCGTATAATCGAATATTTTCGATCATATAGTTTAGGGATGTCGGCGGGTACCCGGGTACCCGGGTCGACCCGGGTACCCGGGTCGACCCGGGTAATAGTCGACCCGGGTATATTTTTAAGACCCGGGTACCCGACTAATAAATTATATAATTTCCAGAAAGTCAGCCTTTTTCGGAGAAAATTATAAAAACTTAAAAACAATAGGAATAAGCTGTGGAAAAACATAACCATGCAGTAATAACAAGAATCCCGTCAATAGTACCATTAAATCGCGTCAGTATGGGTGAAGTAAAATAAACATCCTCTGTGTGATGTTGATGCTGCTACCAATTTCGGACAAAAAGTCACGTACTTTAATTTGATAGCACTTGGAAGTGTGAAAATATTTACGAATAACAGACGAGTTGCCGTTTGAATTGGTGAGTAAGTACTATTTTAATTTAGTTCAGTTTAAAACTCACGGCGTAAAAGAAAGAAATTGTAGTTACTTCAGATGTTCAGATGTACACTAACTTTTTTGTTATATATTTCGGGTACCCGGGTTTACCCGGGTATTGCTTTCGGGTACCCGGGTTTCGTTTTAGACCGGGTACGACATCCCTAATATAGTTGTATAATATATGAATACTACAGTACATATTTAAATACCCAATGCCACATAGGCAGAAGTGGGATCAGACAAAGAGGCTAAACTTTAATATAGTGTCCCCAGTCCTCTTGTTCTGCAAGTCAGCGGCTCTCAACCCGTCGTTGCAACGGATCAGAACTGGAAAAAACCACGCTTAATGAAATCGACCCGGTCAAATATGAGTTTTTTAAATATATGTGCGCTCGTATATAAACACACACCGTCTTGTGCTGTGCTGGCGCACAAGGCCAATTTATATCGAAGTAATAAACACTTATATACTTTGAAAAAAATTTTCGGCAATTTGTCGACCGCTCACGGTATTGTATATAATAATTTGTGCTAAGTTACAGAAATATCACATCTGCTCCGAGTATTTCCAGATAATGTTTTCTCTCTAATCATTCATGCTTTTCTCAAAAGCATTTGTAAACTTTTAGTAATTATTGATAATATTGCAAGTAGTAATTAATCTACCTTTTCAACTGTTAGTTGGATAGTGTTACGGTACTTTTGGAGCGTCCCCTGTATTAGTAAACATTTGCTAGTTGAATTTTTAGCTTTTGAGTATTATTAGGTGGCTTTTTGGTAATTTTGCATGCTTCAGATTAGGTCTGGTTAGCTGTATCCTAGTTTTAAATATTTTCCTATAATCATTAAGCAGTTTCGTAAGCAACTCCCCGAATAATTACCCATATTTTACTAATTAAATTTATTCTGGTTTCATTTCTACAGATATTTAAGCCTGATGGCTAGGCAACCGTTATTGCAATTATTTTAAACTATTCCTTTTGTTGCTAGAGCAAGGTTATCTCTTGTTGCAGTCATATCTTTCAGGAAGTTTTTTTCTTGGTCCACTTGCCCACATTTTGTTATCTGGTGACCTTTTGAAGCTGGTGTCGAATTCTGCTTGCTCTTTCTAAGCAAAACTGCCGTGCTAGTTGTTTTTCCCTGCAGCTTCAGTGCTTCGAAAAGCCCTTTTGCTGGGCTCAACCCTTACCAATAGTTTGGGGGATCTTGAAGTACTGTTGCTCTGTTTCTGACGTTCGTAATGGTTATATAGTTACTTACCTACGTCCTGTAGCTTTGCGGATTTCTGGGACCAACTTTAGCGCGTTCTCCTTGGCTTCATACCAGCGTTAGGTAAGATAAGGCCTCATCTTCTTAATCGAGGGTTCATTTGGGCATTGTACGTTTTTAGCCATTTCCTGAGGGGTTTGTACAGTTCCTGTGGGGTTTGGACATTTCCTGGTGGGGTTAAGCATTCCCCGTTCGGCTGCAATTTGCTGTAATCCAGTCCGTCGACCTGGGCTCCTGAAACTGTCGAATTTCCTGTGGATTTCGCAACGCCAGAGGGCTACATTAGGAATTACGTGACTGCATTACACCCACTTGCAGTTCACTTACAGCCTTCTTCGCTTGCACCGCCGTCCACAGCTGCTGACGTGACCTTCGCTCCCCGGCCGCCTCCGGCTGCACACAACTACATGGAAGCCAACGGAAAGGTTAGATCGTGCCTTCCTGCAGGCAAAATGCTAACATAGTTATTACACGTTGCGGCTGGAGTATTTTATGATAGAATGGTAGTGCTTCGTATAGGTAGAAATTAGGGCATGCTTGACCAATCGTACTCCTCGTGTATTTTGCTTTTTGTATGTGCTTTTGTTTAAGTTATGAATGTTAGGGCTGCCGCAAAATTCGTGCGGTCACTTTTCGCAGCTTATTGATTAAAGTCAATTAGGTTTACCAAAGTTCTGTCGGCCTCGACTCCGCTGCTTTTTAGTGGGGCTCCCTATAAAATTACAGATTAGATTTCATAGAACTCCGAGCTTTGACAGCATCCCATTTGAATGTCGCTTTTCACTTACCTGGTAGCATGCGGTAGCTGTGATTAACCGCTTAGCGCGTTAAACCATCAGCCCCGGTATATATTTAAATGTAGATTTGTATTTACACTATTCTATTTTGCTCGTACGCCGCCATTTGCGGTTCAAAATTGTACAGCGTGAAGATAGCCGCTAGACGACGGTAGTGGTTGGTAAACCGACCACGGTAGCCGCAGGTTCAAATTCAAGTCTCCGCGATCCGGTTATTTATTTTACGCCCATATCAAATTTGCTAAAGAGCAGATACAAGTCTTTGCTACTTTATTCATGATTACTCTGATATATATATATGTGGCTTTTACAGGCCATGACGGCCCATCGCCATTGTTATTTTCCTCCATTCGTCTCTGTTTAACGCTTTCCTTCTCCAGTCTACTATTCCCATTTCATTCAGATCGTTGATCACTTCCTCCTTCCACTTTAACCTTGGTCTCCCTCTTGCTCTTGTACCCACTGGATGAATTTTTAACATTATTTTTGCCATTCTGTCACTCCCCATACGCTGCACATGCCCCAACCACCTGACTCGTTGTTGTTTAACACACTGCACTATTGTTGGTTCTTTGTATAGATTTTCGAGCTCTTTATTAGTCCTTCTTCTCCACATTTCACCCTCCTTAAGGCCACCGTATATTTTCCTTAACACTTTTCGTTCCCATATTAGTAATTTGGATCGACTTACTGCCCCTAATTTCCACACTTCACACCCGTATGTAACAATCGGTCTTAACACACTTTTATATATCCGAATTTTTACTTTCTGCGATACAAATTTTGACTTCAGAATTGCTGATAATGCTCCTGTTGCTTTATCCCCTTTCACCAATCTTGCTTTAAACTCTTCCTCTTCTCTTCCGTCATCTGTAATCTGCACCCCTAGGTATGTGAAAACGTTAACTCCCTGTAGCTCCCGTACCTCCTCTCCCTGTTGGTTGATTGTTAAGCTTTGGTTTCAGACGAACTACCCTGACTTCTCAACACCATGTATTTCGATTTTTCATCATTGATATGTAACCCAACCTTCACAGCTTCCTCCTCAACTTTCTTTATTATTTTTATAAGGTCTTCTTTATTATTTGCTATTAGCACCAGGTCGTCTGCATAGGCTAAACATTGATGTTTCTGACTGATTATGCTACCCGTTCTGTTCACTTTACTTTGTCTTATCACGTACTCAAGAACTATATTAAATAATGATTACTCTGATGCCTTTCTATTAATAGGGACCTCCGCGTAAGGTGTGGCCACGCTAGACGTACGTTGATTCCGACCGCTATTTTGGAGCGTAGTTTTAACGTCAATTAGAGCTAAGAATCGGGGCTAAACTTTAGCCTGAATATACTTGTACCGGCGTAGTATTCGTTGAACCCGCTCTGCGACCGTTAGTTGTAAAATTAATTATTCTTCTTTTCTCTTTATGCTCCTGCGGCGCCCGAACATAATTGTTTTTTTTAAGTGTATGATTTATCCGTCGTATACCTGCTTAAGCTCTATGATTTGTCCGTCGTATACCTGCTTAAGCTCTCATATATTTACATTTATATTTGTACTTATATACAGTGTGGTCCATTAAGTGTGCAACAAATGGGACATTTTTTCAGTAGTTGTCAAACCGAAATTTAAATACCGCCAAAAGTTAGTGCATGTTCGATAACCATATCAGATGCCCTTAGAATGGCTTCAAGTCAAACAATATACAGGGCAGGACAAAAAATATGAAATTTGTTCAAGAATAAAGTTACCTTATTTAAAAAAATATAGCAAAATTTTATTGATAAAAGTTGTTTAGAATCAAACGTTATGCTCAAATACAAAGTCACGGCCTCCTATTCGAATTTTGATTCTTTTTCTTGTAAAATTTTGTATTATCCCCGTATCATACATATTTTTATTATTCTGATTTTATTACGAGTTTTTCATATGTAAATTATTATTAGTAAAGCATTTGCCTTGTTAAGAAGAATATTTGCGAAATTCTAAAGTTCTGTTAAATATCGTTGCAACAAACATGAAGTGGACGCTTACCTAAAAAAATATAAATCCAAGTAAATTTTACAAATACGCTTCAAGTTGCTAAAAGTTATTTAAAAGGGATGTGGTTGTGGCTACTTTAAATACATATAACATCAAAATAATAAAAATATGTATCATACGGGGGTAATACAAAATTTTCCAAAAAAGAATCAAAATTTGAATAGGAGGCCGTGACTTTGTATTTGAGCATAACTTTTAATTCTAAACAACTTTTCACAATAAAATTTCGCTATATTTTTTGAAATAAGGTAACTTTGTTCTTGAACGAATTTCATATTTTTTGTCCTGCCCTGTATATTGTTTGATTTGAAGCCATTCTAAGGGCATCTGATATGGTTATCGAACATGCACTAACTTTTGGCAATATTTAAATTTTGATTGTACAACTAATAAAAAAATTCCCATTTGTTGCACACTTAATGGACCACACTGTATATATAACGGGTGTTCATAAACAGTCGTCATCCCAGTAGGTTTTGACTTCAAAAACGTATGTCTATTATAATTGAGAAAAACTGCGCTATGACAGTACTCAATGACGTTTCATTGTGTTGCACGAATCAATCAAAGATATAACATTTTGTTTTTCAAAGCAACTGGGATGACGACTGTTTATGAACACCCGTTATTTAATTATGCATGCTTGTCATATTGCACTGTAGTATCCACCAAAAATTAAAATAAAGCTGTGATATTTTATTGGTCGTTCCTTTGATTTCGTTTGTTCTGCTGGGAATTATCTCCACCTTGTGATGGTCCGACGCAAGGATTAGAACAACGTCGAGGACCTGGCGCCCTCTCATTTTTTTCCTCTCCTTCTCTATCAGCGTAGCTGGAACCCCGACCCTTCTCGGCGAGTTAGCCCAATTAGGCCGATAGTTACCAGCCGGCAAAATAACAAATAAAACTTTCGCCAACAGGTAAGGCCAAAACAATTATCCTTCCTCACAATAGTTGGATTATTATCACTGAGGGATTACTTCTGGAATTGATTCGATGTGGCACATATTTACGCACGCATATTATCTTCTTTGAAAATAATTTTTTCTTTGCAGCTCAGAGGGTTTAATTTGTAGTAAAAATAAATATTTACAACTAATAATAATAACCTCTTCAAATATGTAATAATTAAATATTTATTTCATACAATAAAACGTTTATCTTGCATTTTAAGTTGCAGATATGATTCTACAAAACATTAAAGATTATTTTATACATAAAAAGAGTGCGGTAATATCTGTCCAATACCTCACTGAAGCTCGTAACGATACTAAAATTAATCTGGTTAATAGTCTATAACAACACCGATGAAGATAAATAAATTAACATTTTTAAAACATTTGCTTGAGTTTTGCAGGTGATTGTACAATTTAATTGGCAGGATGTAGGAACTATTTGCACTCTTACTCAGAGAATGCTTAGGTAAAACAGGTATTTTACCATAACGGAAATTGTAAGGATGGTTGTCACTTACTACCGAGTATTTGTGGAGATTAGTTTTGATGTATTACAGATTGTAATAGATATATATTGATACGGCTCCATGTTGCGCGCCATAAATAAGGCTCCACGTTGAGACATCTATAATTTTATGTTTATAATTAAATTTTAATCAATTTAATTGCCCTCTTTATTTTATTTTGGATATTTAAAATTATTTTCGGCTAGTTCCTGTAGATACACTTGACTGAAAATCAGAGTGGATTCCATTTATCTAGATTGCTGATTCTGAAATTTGATGTTCCTATTTTAATTATGACAATTTTAAACTTCTGTCAAATGGTACGTCAAATTAGTTTTTGAAAATTCTAGCACAAATACTTCATCGTTACATTGGTCATATGACAATCTCAAATAGTAAGCACTCCCTTTATTGAATTAATTCACTTTAATCTTTATTTTATTTCAGTTCTAATATAATACCTGGATTCATTTACCATTTATTGAACTTACACTCAACTCTGCTGAAACCAATTCGTCCAACTCTGCAACTGATCACACCACAATTGCTCCACTAAAAACCACGGTGAAGGCCTCAACTGACAACCAAACCACCAAAATGTCCAGAATCTAGATTCGAATTAACCCAGGAAATTAGCTTGTCTCAGGAATTAGCCTACACAGCCCCATCACAGCACAGGTCCAAACAGACCCCATTTGTAGTTGTTTTTCTTTAATATTCAATCCAAATTACTCATTTGAAGTATGCTGCAGCTCAGCACAAATAATCCTGACCAGAGAAAAGCTGCCAGACCTTACTTGACAAGCCCCATAAACATGCTCACTCTACCAATGACTTCCTTGCGATTCTCTTTCCTTGTAAATCGTTTGTTGTGATCCAATTCAATCGATGCACAATGCCAAATGCAATGCCACAATAAACTTAATTCAGTATTTCTTTCTTTTTATTTGCATTTGTAGGTTAGAACTGCTTTAGTTTAGTATTCTCACCATATTCTTTATCTTCCTCCATTTAGTCTGTATACCTTCTTACTTTTAACATTTTATTTCTTTTACACTATGCGAATTTTATCTTAAACTGCAACCCTTTCATACACAAAACATGTTTAAACTTTTTAAAAT
This sequence comes from Agriotes lineatus, assembly GCA_940337035.1. NCBI lineage: Eukaryota > Metazoa > Arthropoda > Insecta > Coleoptera > Elateridae > Agriotes > Agriotes lineatus. Next base: position 50,478 of record CALNHX010008735.1, read on the forward strand.
GGTTTATTTATTACTTTCTAATTATACAATTCGGTTACATCTTTTCGTTTAAACATTTTATATCAATAAAAACATGTTCTTAGCGATCTAGCTTATTTTTCAATCCAACACACTATAAAAGCCTTTGAATATAAAACCTCAGGAAGGAGTGTCGTCAACTTGTAGCATATGATTGAACTGCGACGGAAGTCGCCATTTGTAAAACCATTGACGACTCATTATTGTGACTTGTGCGTGGTTACGCCGGTTTTGCTGTAAACAAACTTGTGGTGAAAAATGGTTAGTTGTGCTTCTAGTGTGTGTTCTCAAACACCTACAACTACAAGTAAAGGAATAACGTTCCATCAGTAGATAATAATTACATGCAATCAATACAATGTAGACAATGTACATAACCTAACAAACTTTCACCAGTGGCGTGGTAAGTATGTTTGAAAAAGGGTTTATTCTCTACTTAAAATTAACAGTTTTGCTACCCCTTTGTCTCTTCATGCCACTGGTCAATGTAAGCGAAAACACCTATCCGCCATATTGAAGACCCAACTTGTTCCCTATTTTTATAGGAAACGCTCCTTCCTGAGGTTTTATATTCAAAGATAAACGCTTTTTCATTTGATTACTACCTACTATGTTCAATAGTCTATTTCGAAAAAGTATTTGTCATCAATTTCCAAATTCATTTTGAATATTAAATTACGTTAGAATCCTTTTGTTTCTCAATCAGCTTCATTTTATTCTTCTTCTTTCTCTTCACCTTTTGCCCTTGCGAGCGTCGGCGCTTATGGTTCTTTCAACCATTTTTTCTATCCTTCCCTGTCTGTTGCCAGGGTTTTCATTTCTTCTACTTTACTCCATTTTCGTTCACCTATCTCTGCTATCCCTTGTATCCAGGTTTTCCGTGGTCTGTCCCTTTTTCGTTTTTTGTGACTTCATTTCTTGAATTAGTTTTGGTAATCTATTTGGTTCCATTATTGTGATATGCCCAAACCATTCCAGTTGTCTTCTTTCTATTTTTTGCATAATCGGTTCTTGCTTTATGCTGTTTCTTATTTCTGCATTCCTTATTCTGTCAAACTTTGTTTTTCCTGCTATTTTCCTCAGGTATCTCATTTCTACCGCATTTAATTGGGATTTTTGGTTCTGCTGTACTACCCACGTTTCGCTTCCATATAATAATATCGGGATTGTTACTGTGTTGTGTACCATCAGCTTTGTTTTATCTTCTATTTCTGTTTTTGCCATTATGGTTCTGTTTATTGCGTAGTATATCTTTGTAGCTTTTCCTATTTTATTGGCTATATCTCGTTCCATTTTTTCATCCTCAGTTATCATGCTTAGGTATTCGAATGTGGTTACCTCTTCTAAAATCTGTCCGCTACATTTTATCTCTGTATTTGCTGGCTGTTGCTTTTTATTTATAGCTATTATTTTTGTCTTATTTGTGTTAATTTCCATTTTCATTTTATTTATCTCTTACTCTCAGATATTCATTAATTTTTGCATTTTGGTGTATGTGTCTGTCATCAATATCACGTCATCAGCGTACATTAGGCAGTCCATTTTTATAGGAATTAGGTTTTTGTATCCCACTACTGTTTGTAGTTTGAACGCTTTTTCTCTTACGTTTTTTAGTATCCATAGTGTCAATTACTATTGTAAATAGTAATGGACTCAAACTATCTCCCTGTTTGATGCCTTTCTTTATATAAGTTTCCTCTGATTTTTCACCGTTAATCTGTATGCGTATCTTTACATTTTCGTATATGTTTTTTACAATTGTTATGATATTTTCTGGTAGTTCCAGCTTTTCCAATGCCGAGTGTATTATTTCTTTTTGGACCGTATCAAACGCTGCTTTGAGGTCTATAAATGCTAAAATTAGTTGTTCTCCCGTTTGTTTGCGTCTTTCTATTAAGTTTCTTAAGATGAATATATTGTTTCTTGTTTGTCTATATTTCATAAATCCGGCTTGCTCGTCTTCCAGTTTATGTTCTACTTGTTGCCGTAGCCTTTCTTCTACTATTCTTGTGTAAACTTTGCTTGCCACTGGTGCTAGACATATCGCCCTGTAATTCTCACATTGTGTTGCATCACCTTTTTTGAAAATTGGTAATATTATATTGTTTTCCCAGTCTGTGGGTATTTTATTTTTTCTCCATGCCTCTTTATATATATAGACCCTAGATATTTAATCATCTTTGGGTCTATATTATCATCCCCACTTGCTTTTCCTATTTTTAATTTTTCAATAGCTTTATCTACTTCTTCCATTTCTATGTCTCTTTCTTCTGCTTCTCTTTCTTGTCCTCTTCTTATATATGATCTTTCTGCTGTATCTTCTTCTTTTAAGTCAACTTTTTCTTTGTAGAATTCTTTCCATGTTTCCAGTATGTGGTGTATCTAGCTGTAATTCGTTACTTTTGTCTTTTATTTCTTTAATATGTTTTGTTTTCTGTCCTTTAAGCGATTTGATTTTGTTCCAGAATAGACTTGTATGAATCATTTAATTCCCTTTCAAAATCCTCCCAACTTCTTTGTTTTGCTAGTTTTACCATCTTTACTTTGTTTCTTATTCCTATGTATTCCTCCTTATATTTGTCCAATTTAGTCGTTATATATTTTTCCAAGCTTGTTTCTTTTTTATCTCTTTTTTATTTCTTGTATGCACCAGCTAGTCTTTTTGCAATTCTTCTCATACCTGTGTCCCTAATTCTGCTTCCTTCAGTGTTTTTACCTGCTTTACTTCTTCCAATTTCCGTGTATACACTATATACCTAGTCTGTAATGCTTCGGGCATTTCGTTCTTCTGCTATATATGTGTATCTATCATCATTAGAGGAACACAAAAAATTGTCATATTTAGGGATGTTCTGTAGTATTATTTAACTCAATTATGTTTTAAGATTTAATGTTAGCAATACACACCTTCAAAGAATAACAATTAACGATATAACAGATGAACCTACCTAATTCAAACAGTTTACTGAGTACAATGAAAAACTTCAGAACAAAAACAATTGTCTGCTCCTTATAAAAAGTATTTTTTTATTATGGTATTAAACATATTGGTGTAATTAATAACGCGTGTCACCCCCACGAGTTCTCATTACTGCTTCCACACGTCTATTCATACTATGGATGATGCCATCTATGGTTTGTTGAGGCAGTGTTCCACTCTGTCACTAGTGCCGTCTTTAGCTCGTAGGGTTTGTATCGATGGATTTCTGGCCCGGACCCGTCTCCCCAAATTGTGTTTGATGGGATAGATATCAGGAGAACATGCTGCCCAATTCATGGCAATAATAGTAGGTAATCCAAAACACAGCGAGCAGCATGGGGGCGAGCGTTATCCTGCATTAAGACGAAATCCTCCCCTATAAATGGGGTCAATGGCACAACATGATCTTGCAGAAAAAGCAATCCTGACGGGATTAAGCTAGATGAGTATACAGTAAAATGCAATCTACAAATTATCGCACCCGATGATCCTACATATTTTCCTTGGGGAAAAGATCACCAACTGGACATTTTGGATAACGTTCAGAAAAACATTTCACGAAGAATTAGTCTTTAAGAATTGGTATAAATGTCATTACCGAATTTGATTCAGATCATATAGGTTATAATCACTAATCACCTTCTATACAGCTCCCGGTTTAATTACTCAAGATTTCAGATTAATTAACGGAATAGTCAACTGGGAACTTTGCAGAAAATATTAGATGGAATCGTGCCCTTACAGTATTAACATCTTCATGTGATAGTGATCGACAAATTAATATTACAATATCAATCAAAAATAGAATTCAGGTATTAAAAAAACCTCAAAAAATTAAAAAACTAGAACAGACGTATACCACCTATAATCACATAGCTGAGCTCATTAGGCAGAAAAATCGAGTTTGACGTTCCTGGCAAAAAATAAGAGATCACTCTACCAAATATACACTAAGTAACCTAATTCATCAAATTAGACATGAACTAAATGAGTACATAATAACATCTTATCACGTATTTATAAGCAAACCTGAACCTCAAGATCACGGACTTTGAAGAACGACCAAGAAATTTTACGTAGGCAAGAAGCAATTTCTTTAATCTCTAATGACAACGTTACTTACCATACTGATCAACAAAAATGTACCATAAATGCCAACCACCTGCAATGTCTATATGAACCTCATCACACATAACCTTCTCCAAAATAATACTTAACCACTTAGATTCAAGAACCTATCATGCCTCAACCTGGAATAGATATCGCCCAATTTCACTATAAGAATTGTTAAGAATTAAGAATTTAGCAAACAAGAAAAGTCCTGGTCACGATATGGCTACCAACAATAACTTGAAACAGACAACCAAGTAAAGTAAAATAAACGGCGAACTAACTGAACATATACCTGTAAGTAATGGCATTCGGCAAGGAGACTTTCTAAGCCCGCTTCTATTTAACATCGTAATGGATGAAATTATAAAACAAGTAAGCAAACTAAAAGGATACGAAATGGGAAATAAGGAGGTCAAAATCCTATGTTATGCAGACGATGCGGTGCTGGTCGCGGAGAACGAGGATGATCTCCAGAGGTTAATATACCAGTTTAATAAAACAGCAAAAAAAATTAATATGATAATATCAACGGCGAAAACAAAATCCATGACTACCTCCAAGAGACCGATCAGATGCAAGCTTATGGTCGAAGATAAAATCATACAACAAGAAATGAGGTTTAAATATCTGGGCATCGAAATATCTGGATACGGGGATGTTGAGACTGAAGTAAGGAGCCAAGCTGCAAAAGCTACAAGGGCAGCGGCATAACTAAACGACACAATATGGCGAAACAAACACATTAGAATCGAAGCCAAAGCCCGGATCTACAAGACTGCAATTAGGCCTATACTTACCTATACAGCAGAAACCCGACCCGAGACATCAAAAACGAAAAGAATACTAGAGACAACAAAGATGAAAATAGCGCGCAGAATAGCTGGAAAAACACTAATGGATGGAGAAAGAAGTGAGGACATCAGACAAATATGTAGGATAGATAACATCAATGACTGGGTATTAGATAGAAAGAAAAAATGGAATGAGCACATTGATCGCATGACGGAAGAACGAATTGTGAAAATAACAAGGGATAAATCACCATCAGGACGAAGGAGCATCGGAAGACCTCGAAAACGATGGAGTGACAACCTTCCAAACGACTAAATGGAGGCAAATATGCGAAGAAAAACTGGCAATTATGTCTAAATACAGAAGGAAGAAGAAGAAGAAGACAACCAAGAAAACGCAGGCTTACTTAGCAAGTTTGTTTAATGTATGCTTAAAAATAGGATAGGTACTTCCCTAACCCATGGAAACACTGGTACATTCTAATGTTTCAAAAGCCTGATAAAGCTCAATAACTACCTTTCGACCCATTAGCTTGCTCCCTACAATGTTCAAGTTATTTGCAAAGGTAATTCACCTGAGACTAGCCGAAGAAATTAAAAACCTCAATGTAATACCCACTTTCTAGGTGGTATTTTGGAAACATCATCAGCTCTAGCACTTCCTTGGGGAAATAAAAGAAAGCTTTGCATAAAAGCAATTTGCTGTATTACTGGTTTTAGACTTGGCTAGCCTTCGACTGCGTGCGGCATAATGGGTAAAAAAAGAAAATCAGCCGACTTCAAATAGTTGATTATCTCAAGGCCATTTTTTTCTTCGTTTGATGACCGAACGTTCCAAGTGACGATACAAAACCCTTTCTCTGCAAAAAATCCAGGTAGGAGTTCAGCAGGGGAGTAATCCTAGGACCAATATTATCCAACATTTACACCAGATATATACCGACCATTCAAGCTGACCTACTGATATTTGCTGACAACATAGCTAAATTTCAAGTAGCCACTGTTGTTCACTGGTCCAATCAATGGAATTTAAAAATAAACGTGGATAAGTGCGTTGCAAACAGTTTTCACATTACCACAAATAAATAATTCTCTAATAATTACAATAATGGAATTCCAATTGCTTGGAAAACGACCGCAGCAAGTGTTAAATACCTAGGACTCTAAGAGTATTGCTGGCCACGTGCTTAACTTGGAAAATGCATATTATACAACAATTGAATGAATGCTACGCAAGGCTCGCCCAATTATATCCCCTTATAAATACGAAATCTTCTATAAAAGTTAAATGTGCGTTGCTGCTTTATAAAGCCCTAATCCCCCTGTTGGTGTACACATATTGGTAGGTTCTTCCGGGGTATGCCGTGGTCGTCGATTTGAACTTGACGTTTCGCTGCTCATGCTGTCAGCTTCTTCAGAAGTTTTCTAAAGTCTTTAGAACCTACCATTATGGACAATGGCTGTAAAAGCCTACATTAGACTATTGTACACATATGTTTTTTAAGGATGTGCATCGTCAACTAACATTAACAAAGTGCAAGTTCTGCAGAACAACATTTTGCGTATCGCTGTAAACAAGGAATGGTTTGTCAGTAATAATGAATTACACCATTTGTTACTTACTTACTTCTTCCTTCTTCTTCTATCACCAGAGCGGTGTAGAAGTGTTGGTGTAGTGGTTACTCAATGAACTTCTTCCATGCTTTCCTATCCTGCGCCAATTGTTTTGCTCCGTTTTAGCGTGTTCTTTTTTTCTGAAGTGTTTTTGCCGTATTGTTCGCCCAGGTGTTTTTCGGACGGCTGCGGAGTCTTTTCCCGAGTACACCTTCTAGAAAGTGCATT